>JAMPIV010020734.1:0-297500 GCA_024509875.1 Oreohelix idahoensis
ACAGTAATAATAATCAGGTACTGGTTTATACCATAATCCAAGTGCAGTGCACAGGCAATTGTGTCTTATGAAATATACCTATATAAAACATATGTCAACCAACAGAATACATAAAGTACAAATAGGACTGACAATACAAGAACGTTTGCAGAAATCAAATAAATCAAATAGGGAAATCAATGAAAATAATCACTGAATCTGCAAAGAATAACAACACAAATGACGTCACAGTATATGAATATAAATTGTGAATAGAACTGAAAGATAGAAAAGGTTAGACCAACAAATTACAAACAAATCAAAACAAAACTAAAGAACAAAGAAATATTACAAAAATAACAATAATTACAGTCTTCACAGCTAACACAAAAGCAACAGTTGTCGCAAGCAAATTTTCAATCAAGAAAATTGCACCTATAGAAAACGCCCACAACGGACCCTCTATGACGTGGGATATTCTGTTGTGAGGACGCCGCCCAACCTTAAACACAACCCGCTGACATAGAAACTAACATACTATACAAACAAATAACATGTAAACATAAATATATAAATTATGTGTATGATAGTATGTGTTGCAAAATAGGCTCAGTTTTACAGTAATGGCAAAGTTATTTTTATGAAAATAAACAAACTGCCACTTTATTCAATTAAACATTCTGGCCTTAAATATTAAAGTTCATATATAGAAAACAAGAAGATCCATCGATGAAAATAGGACTTCTTAGTTCAATAATACTGTCTTCCTGTTAATATTGACAAGAATTGATCCAACTGTTCTGTGAAACTCTGTAATGTCTAATGTAAAAATGTCAACAACGCTGACCTACATACTGCATTCACTTGACAGGTCACGTGACGAAGTGTTGACAAAGAGCAAACTAATACTGCAAGTGTGTCGTATCAGCCACAGGAAACGGTCTGGTATCGGTAGTCTGTTGACTTCTCAACTTCTGCGAGGTCAAACCCAGAAAGCTGGTCCACCAGATGATAAACCTCCTATTTCGTTAATGATGTCCACCAGTGTTGAATGGCTGTGTTAGGACATCAGTGTTCGTGGTTTGAATATGGAATGTCAACTCGACCTACGCAGGGGTGTGTAAGCATGAAGTGAGAGTGTAATACGCGAATGATAAGAAGAGTTCGTGGTGTTGACATTGGTCTTTTTCTTTCACTCATGTATGGCTGGAAGTCATCGACACCAACGACTGTGTACCTTTGCTACAGTTTAATTGGACGTACACACTCGACAGCACGGATACATGACAAATCACAGGTTGGCATAATACATCATGGTACAGTGGATAAATGGTCTTGCAATGATACATGGGCACTCATGTAGAATAATAGCATAATGGACTGTCAGTAGACAAGCACTCAGTATTGCCCATATATATATATATATATCATCTGAGTTTACTGACAAAAGCACGTCAGTTTATAAACAATATTCAAGATGGCTTCTAGACCTAACCTCGTCTAGCGAAGATTCCTTTAAATAATGATCAGCACATATTTTTTTCATATAATCATATTGAACCGCTAGTAATGGGTTCTCATGTGTAGCAGTGATCTCTGGACTCATCAAGCGATAATACGGGGCATCCCTTTCTCTTCCTGATAGTCCTTAAATATGTGAATACAAGATGGCTTCTCTCGTGAGCTGTAACTCACGTTTGGATACAACTAGGAATCTGTATCAAAGTTAATCATACATTAAATGTTCTCATTACTTTGTAGATTCTATCATGAGACAATTGACTTCACTTTACAATATGGTGCAGCTATGAATGAATGTCATCTTCATATAGTTAAATCTTCCTTTTATTGAAAAACGATGGCCTCGTAAGAGTTCATAAGAAGTGCGTTTGTTTTACCTTGGTATCAGAAATATGATTCTGCCATCCCCTTGGCAATCAAAATAAACACTGGGGTAAAGCATACACGATAGGTCTAAAACTACTATCACTTTCCCCTACACATATATCGATCACTTTTTCCGGCGACAAGCCGATTCAAAAAACCACAGCCCCCATCATCAGGGCGAAGCCAAATCACTCCTCTCTAGCGACACATCCGCCGAAAGCCCTTTGACCTTTCCAGCCAAATGACCATATAGTTCGACTTAGACATGCAAAGATATTCAGATATAAGACAGACTCGTCCTACCCAGACAAACAATACACATAAATTCAGGCCATAGATACACTGAAGCAAGAACAACCTATTTCTACCCAAACAAAGAATAAATCGCAGTAAAACTGGATTCATCCGCGGAGTTCGATTGAAAGTGACGACACTCCTTTCAAGGGAAGTAACTCAATAATGACTTTTCCTTAAGCACTAAAAAGTATCTATTTTGTTTACAAAATATTTGCGAACATAACAAGCATACAAATGTATTATATTGTAAGATATCAAAGACTGTACGTAACACCTATATAAGGAAGTATAGCAAGTCAAAAGCTTGCCACAAAATTTCTAACTACAGCGACAGCGCCAGTTCTGTCAATGAGACTCCGTCGCCTTCTGCATCTGATAGCAGACTGAATAACCATTAACAGCTCGACTGTATGTACTGGAGAGTAAGAAAAAATGTATAAATTTATATATTTCTAATTAATTAATCAAATTGTGCCTTAGGAAGTCTATAAGTGTGTTATAAACCACTGTGTAATTATTGGGAACAATCCAAGTGTCGTGTGAAATTCTAATCCACATATATAAATTAAAAAGTAAATGTAAAGCCTAACAAATAAACTTCAATAAAAGGAAAGAAGAGTGGTAAAGAACAGTGCTGTCACAATGACTGTACTCGAAATCCCCCTTGTTTCTAACTCGTCTGCAAATTGTAACGTTTCACGTTGATAGTAAAAGCCTACTGCTTCAATACCCGCTTTCTACGATAAAACGTGTACTGCCTTTCTAAGAAAAACCTTGAGATACGCAAGCTGACCTATATTTAATATTCCATTCATGTCATTTTATACACTAAGTTACCATAAACGAAAGACAGATGGACTAATGATAGAAAGAAAGGGAGGGGCTGAAAGCCGGAACGCAGGCAATACTACCACAGTCTCGCGATACACAATTACTACCATCACGCGTGTAAGGCCACAAGCACTAGCTTTTTTTTTCAAATCGACAGTGATAAAAAACACTACCCATACGAGTTAGGTTTTAAAAACTTACAAAACGCTTATTAGGAAACATGACATTATACTGGTTTACGTTTGAAAACATTACAGTACCCAGACACCACATCGTATTCGAAGTGAACAGGAGGTAGTAGAAAATGCATATTTTGAACGCAGCCCCTTAGCCCCATTAAATTTATATATTTGGGTGCCTTAGGACTTGCTGACAAAGAATATGTTGAACGTTACGCAAATAGTCTATGAATTAACAAATTATAGCCAAAAGAAATAGTGAGGGATGTCAGACAACACCAAAATCAGAATCGCTCAGTGGCAGATTTTCACACCACCATTGTACGGGAAATAGGCTGACATGTTACCTCCTATTTGATTGGCGGAAAGTAAATGTAAGGCTAAACACGATTAGTCGGACTATAAATATTGATTCTTTGTTGTTAGGGAAACGTGAGTAGGAGAACTTTTTTTCAAACGCTTGTGTAAACATGGCACGATTGGTTAGACCCGCCAATATAGTCAATCAGAGGCGTCAGGTCAGCACCACATTTTCAAATAAACTTACTAAAGAACCAGTGCGTTGAGCGCCAGTGCATATTTTTCTAAATAAAAGCCTGGGACATCGGCAGATCGAAATTGTGCTATATTCATTGCCAGTCAACGTAACTGTGTATTATTCCATGAATTGTGGTAAGCTTGAAATATTTGATATCTTTTTAATGAAAATTGAATGTAAATTGATAATTTATGTCTGTATATATGTGTGGTTCAGTAGCTTCTTCTTCTTCTTCCGTCCTTAGCCACCGACCGTCAAAGCTTCAGTGGCCATTACGCCTAGTGGCGTCTTAGGGCAACAGCAGATAGGTTTTCTTTGCCATTGTTTCCCATCACGCCTATTGGCGTCTTTAGGGCAACGGCAAATCAATCCATTTGCTGTTGTTTCCGTAATCGAAGTGACTGGCAAACGGGTGATCAGCCCGTGTGGTTCAGTAGCGAACATGAGGTAAAGCCTATATAGTGCTCCAACCTGAACAGAAGGTGTCGGAGGAAAGTAAAACTACATGGAATTGCCAAACAGTACACTGACACCTATCTTATTAACTAGAAAGAAATAATGCTGAAATTGCAGAGGCGTAGTAACCATTAGGGAGGAGTATACTGGTGAAAATTGTTTCAGATGAAGATAGCAGTTGGCCTACCGCTCTGAACTCAGTGTTTGTTATGTATTGTGTTCAGTCTGGAAATTTATTATAAATTAGTTCTGAAATAGGAGGTACAACCTTCTTGTTTCAGGGACCGTGGTCCTAAAGTTATTGAGCAGCACCTGGTCTGAGCTTTGCTGACTCTAGAGGCTGACAGCATACTCCTGGGTCCAGATAGTGACCAGTGAGGTGTCTCCAGAACACAGGGAGGCTATCGAGCAGAGGAGTCCTTCCTGCCGCCATCACGAAAGATAAGCGTCTGTGGCCAGAGGAGCTCAACATTATGCCCCCCCCCCCCCCTCAAAATCTGACTTTATAATAAAACAGAGGGAAAATACAGAGTTTAAATTGATAGGAACTGTGAACTTTTCCCCATACTATTTCCAAGATAAACAAACACTTGAAGTCATGATGACAAATAACAACATAGCTTGAAAAAACAAAACCAGTATTACCTCATATTACTACTACACAACTGACACACATAGGATAATATTAATAAAATATGTCACTACAAGGTTCATATTGATAAATTCTGTACATATAAATTGTAATTACAATTGATTGTAATTCCTGGTTCACTTTGTATTTGAATCAGGACACATATATTAGTGAGAGTAATTAATACATATTTATATTTGAAACTTTACCAGTGCCTCATTTAAGATAGTCTTATAGAGTGTTAAATGTGTGTGAGTGTCACAGTGTTGTCAAGTGTGGTGGAATAAATTAAATTGTTTATCTGTCTGTTGTTGTTGTGACTTACACTTCATCATATACATACCCTAGACATTTAACGTAGTCATCACAATATTCCAGAATAATTCTGACTGAGTTATAATGTGGTAGCAAGTAAGGTTATCTGTAAAACACTACACCTATTAGATACAGATACCTTCACAGCTGATCTCAGTCAGTACACTAAGTCCCCTATAAATATGTATAACATCCCACTTTACCACACCAAGCCTGTGCTTATGTGGCCGTATGACCTACCACCATCAGCATTTATTCATGATGGAGGCTGGTTATAATGAGAATAAAACTATCATTAGTTATTATAGAAAAAGCAAGCACGATTTTTAACAAATATAAAAATACCCCAGACAGCTAAGAGCAGGGTAGAGCAAGGTGAAGCTACTGTGTCAACTTTGGTTAAAAAGCCACGTGACAAATCGGCGGCAGTTGGCATGGAAATGTAGTGACGTAAGTAGGGACAGCTACATCACGCTATGAGAACGTGATGTTTGACCAATAATTTATCAAATAGAATAAGCTTCCAACCAATGAAAACGTAGCCAGCTCAAAGCACTACGAAATTGTCAGCAGGAACATATTAAACCGGCAGTCTTGGAGAATTGAGCAGAGTAGAAGGACCTGTCAGTGACAGTCCTGCTCCCAAGTTGAGGTATTCAACGATTTTGAGAAACATTCATGTATGTGTATTTGTACACATGAAAAGGTTATTTTGATACCTATTCAAGTAAGTAGTACCATCGCCCTATCATTTTATATTTCAGCGTATTTTCGTGAAATGAATACATAATAATAGCGAAAGAGAAACAAAATGGAGGATACATATGATAAAACGAGGGAAGAGGATTTGAAACCGAGAATAGACAAAATGGTGAAAACTACTGAGAAAGAAAGCAAATATGAAATTATGATTATCCAGGAATTGGTAAAACTTGATGTTGGGAAAGAATAAAAGGAAAAGAAAACTTCTATAACATAACATGAACCTATAACACGGCAACATATTACTAATTGGTGCCTTAGAACCAGCTCTAACTAACTAATGGTTACTACACCACACGGTTACATATAACTAATTGGTGCCGTAACTGTCCGGTAACATATAACTAATTGGTGCGGAGTTCCAGTCTTGAATAAAACACCACACGGTAAGACTTATTCAAATAAATTGAGAATGGAAGTGGAAAGTGTGTTAGTAGTCTTATAAAAGTATTTAAAGAATTATTTCTGGAAGGAATGGACTACACACACGGAACGAAGGAAAGAATGAAAGTAATTGAACTACTGTATTGTTTAAGGTATTATATAGTGTTTTTCCACAAGGCCTAATAACTGTATAGAAGTGAATCATGGACAGATAGCTGTAACAACGGAATTGGTGAAAGATTGTATTCACAGTAACAGAAATTATGTTATTGATGATTTATTATGCCCTGTGCGTCTACCTGCACATTGTCTAAAACTGCCTCTTATCACCTATATCTTTGGTAGGAAGATAGAGATAGACAATACAGTGGTTAACAAATTATATTTCAGGTCACATCCTGTATCTAAAATTGTACCTCTAAGGAGCCATACTCAACTGGAGGAACTATTGTTGTCAGCGCCCTATAAAGTGCAGAGGGACATCAACATAGTCACCTTTACTACTGGTAGAACCTCATCTGACGGTTTCTCTCCAGGACACAGTTGTTACAGACTCCAGAAAAAGACATTGAAGATAAGTGGCCACTAGATGGCTACTGAACAGTGAACAAAAATTGTTACCACAAAACTAAAAGTCAGACATTTAATGATGAAAATCCTGTGCAATTAGTATAGGCATATCCAGAATCAGTGAATGACTTTAGCTGTTGTTAACTATGAAGAATTCCTACTGATACACTTAAAGACAGTCTACACCTAGATCAAGATCACAAAGGAAAGGAGAACTGTCCTAATATATTTTTAAGACTGGATGGATATATATATATTTGTGAATTAATAACAAGTGATCCTTATTTTATTATCAAATCAAGTTGAGTTAGAGTGAAATTTCATAACTTTCAAAAAGAAAACTTGTACAAAATAAATTGTAAATTTAACCAACAGACTTATTTGAATTATTTAAGTTCAGTTATGGTTCTTGTTGGTTAATTAGTTAATACCCCTAGCAGAGCTAAAACACTTTATCATCAGAGGAGGATCTTGAGATGAACATTTAGGAATCTAGGATAATACACTATCATCATACCTAGCAACTTATACAGCTTGATCTTACCTTTGATGTCTATACACCATTACTCTTTTCAGAGAAGGGGGTATTTCTGATAAGACCAGTCTCTTATATGGCACTATCCTGGTATCACCTGATACAACTTTCATGTCCAGGATATCTTTCATCTAAAACTATAGTAACCTCTCGTGACAACGCCATAAAACTAATTTACAAGTTTACAAATCAGATATTAAGCATTCATGATAACAGCTTGACATGCCATGACAACAACTTTGACAACTTTTCAAGATAAATATGAAAGGTAGGTGAATAAAAAAAAACGGAACAAAGGTAATTCGTATTACTAGTATAAATGACAAAGAAAATAATACGTTGCGACAGAGGAAGACAAGAAAGTGAGGGCTAAGTAAGATACATGAGAAAATAAATGTATAGGACAGTGGAGGAAAGAAGATCCAAGCTACACAGAACAAAGACATTGAGACAAGTGGGTAGGTGCTGGCAGATGACGTGGACGGCAGTAATACTTGGGGAAGGGTGAGTAAATAAAATAAATATGAAAATATAATTTGTCTTACCAGGACAAAAAGACAAAGAAAAGTGTCTACTTTACAATATGAAACAGGTATGAAAACTTTATTATTTCAGATTTGAAACAGATATCACACCTGTCATATCAGAAATAACACTTTGCCATGTCAGATATGACACATACATGACACTTTGACATTTCAGATTTGAAACAGACATAGCAATCTTTGTGTGGGATACGGAACTAACTTCAAAACTGGAACAGGCAAGATAATTTTCAGCGTTAAAAGTGGAACAAGCATGAAGGACAAACGTGATTAAACCCTGTCCGCACACAGCACCGTCAATCACATTTTAAATTACATGCTGTCATCAAGACACTACGAACGTGGCCGTTCTAATATTCATTCATTTCACCACGTGTCATGTTAACGGTATTTCTGATACAAAAACCCACTGACCTTTCTAACTCACACTGTATATAAAATAAAAGGCGTGTGACATAGTCTAGAATGGTGAAAAGATTAATTTTTTTTCACAATAATACTCGAAATGTTTGTGATAAACTCAAACCTCATTTAATAGAAAGGGCATTATTCGAACTGTCAGAATCTAAATCAATGAAATAGATAATACAATAGAAGTGGTTAATGGGGTATAAGGTGGTTAGTGGGGGTATAAGGTGGTTAGTGATCAATGAAAGTTGTTAGTGAAGAAATGTGTCAGATGGTTAGGTACTGACGTGAATGTTGTTAGTGATGGAAATGGTTAATGATGGATTCGAGTGGTTAATGAACGAATGAAGGAACATTATTTGACCTGTGGTCTCAATTTTCATACTGTATCCTGGCATCTACACAGGTTTCAGACCATTAACAATTAACTTGTACATGTTAATAAGCATTCGAAATACTAAGAGATATACATTTTATGGGGTTTGGTTTGTTTGACATAAATCAAATTACAATGTTTACAATAAAAACTAAACAAAAACGGTTTTTAAGTTTATATTTGCTTCAACGCACACTAAATAGTAGAGCATTAAATGTCATTCAATGAAGGTTAGTCAGAATAGTCCACGCGCAAAGTTTCGGGTTTGAAGTTTGGTGCTCCGGTCTACCCAGCCGTAAATAGGTACTTGATTCTGTTCTTGAGTTATGGTAGACCGCGGCAGATAGGAAAAGACAGTCGCCCTACCTAATCAAAGCTGAGACCTTGTACTCTGAAGTCTGCAAAGTTTCAGTCCCCTAGTGCAGTATCCACGATGGGACTAACTTTCCCTTATATGGTCAAGTCAATTTAAAGAAATAGAAATGTTGAAAATGAAATGTGTCCAAGAATTTCATACCACAAAATTCAAGTGTTGCATAAATCCTAGCAAGATATAGTGCATTATAAAAAGCCCCGTAGACTAAATGTTCAGTATCCTTCTTCTTCTTCTACTTCCTCGTTCGCCTTCAGACTTCCACATTTATGACTCTAATAAAGGCAGTAGTCAACTCAAGGTTCCCGACATTTTCAAACAGTTTTTCGTTGACAGAAGTGGGTTGTTGCCATATGCTACTCCGTTCATTACTGTAAGTTGGGCAATACTGCAGGAGGTTTTCGACCGTCATTGGGCTGGTACCGCAGGTGCAGAGATCTGTTGCACCAATCTTGTATTTGTGGTATAGAATCCGAGAATGAAGCTAAACACTATGTCCTTTGCTGTTCAAAATGTCTGTGTCAGTAAATGCATGTTATCATGTTAGATTGTTGTCTGAATATTGAGAGTTATCGTCAGCGTAAAAGGCGATTGTTTCCCCTACTCTTTAGTGCGCTGTGAACCAGATATGATAAAAGGAGCGGAATGGCTACGAGGTATGGCGTCCGCCTCTTATTTTAAAGGTACCAGGTTCCGCTCGCAGTACAGGGAATATAAGTGAGAGTATTTTTTTATTTTTTCAGATCCAGTGTTTCCTAATGATGTCATACTCCCTCATAATCTCCATCATGATCTCCCTCATGATCTCCATTGGAGTACGTTCGGATGTCATACTCCCTCATGATCTCCATTGGAGTACGTTCGGATGTCATACTCCCTCATGATCTCCATTGGAGTACGTTCGGATGTCTAGCCTCCTCGGATAAGGACGAAACAATAGGAGGTCCAGTATGCATGTTGCGCGCGTTAAAAATCCCTCGGCAGCTGGAAATCGCAAAGAGAAGGTCATACGGCCGCTGCCCTAGAAAAAATAATTAAAAGTTAGGAAACTTACCCACCCACCAACCACAAAATTATTTATATAATGTGTGATTCCTGTATACACACATTGGGATCTTCGCCGGCGCTACGGAGTTCGTGCACTGTGCTGAGATCCTACTTGTGTGATCTAAGGGAGGAGATCAGAGCACTGATGGCGTTGTCCGTATGCATAAAAAAGATAGTCCTTAAAACGGTTTATGTGTGTTGTTGTTGTTGTTGTTGTTGTTGTTGCAGCAAGATGAGATATCGTAAAGTACAATACACTGGCTTCGTATAATAATAAAGTTAGTTGCTTATTCTTTACAGGACGTGGCAATCAACCCCAGCTTTTATTGGCTATTTGTGATTTTTCTAGGCAATTTTTTCATTCAGTAGTTTGCCATTGCTTTCTGAACGGTACGGCGCTTATACCATTATTAAAAATCCACACAAAGCAATCTGCTACCAAACCGCCTGCAGCAGGTTTCGAACCTGGTATATCTGGATTATGAAACTGCGTTCACATCCATTAGGCCACAGACGCCGACGGCTTCGTAATACATTCATCAAATACTCAGACTTTATCTGTGACAGTGAAATCTTCTCAGAAAGATTAATATCCACCACAATGACAGAAGAACATGTTGAAAGGCGGGGGAAAAAAAAGAAAGGAAAAAAGGATCTGAGGCAAATATTATTTTCTTTATAATAGTAGCTATGTAGTAATCAGAATACAATCATATTATTTCGGAGATCAGAAATATAATCTTCTTTGTTTGTTTGTTGAAAGAACAAACGTCAATACAACAACAAACAAAATATTAGAACAGCCGGATGACTGTATTACAGTCATTAAGAACATTACCTTTTTTATGTGGGAAAGCTCTGTTAGAAAATTCAAAGACTTTGCATAACATTGCATCGTCACACCGGATTGTTTGTTATATCTTTGTTGTTGTTGCTTAACTAGGGATGCTGAGCTTGTCGCTCTTTAGCGGCCAATGCCAATCTGATTTCCTTTGTATTATCTACATTGTTGATTTATCTTTGTTAAAATGTGCCTTCAAATACCAACTGTGACGTCATATACGTGTCTGTCCACCATTTCTTGTCTCTAGTGCCGTTCATCTTTTTTGTTACTGATAATTTCCAAGCCATGTGTGTGGCCGCGATTTTATAGATGACGAATATAAAGAGAACATAAAACGACAAAATAAGTAGCATTAGTTTGGTTATGTTAAATAAAAGTATTAAGGACGTAACTGAAATTCAGAATAGATCACAATGACCAGACAGTTGTCAAAAAGTGATGGGTAGTCAGTGCGAAATACGTGACCAACCTGTATTAAACGACATGTAGCAAGGTCAATATATTCAGTTTGAATAAAAACTAGGAGGCGAGATGACCGCACGGAAAAACAGATTACAATGACACGCCATGTGACAAAACTGACCAATATATACCGGTAGTTCTAGTACGAGACTGAAAGATTGCATCAGCAGCGGTTTTAAAATTATATAGGGAAAAGTCCCTAACTAAGTTAGAAGACCAGATCATTATGACCAGACATGTTAGTTGCATCAGCAGTGGTTCTCAAATTATATGAGGAAAGTTCCCAACTAAGTTTAATGTTAATCACTATAATAGGTTTAGATCGTTCACACGCACTTGAAATAATAGAATGTCAGCACGGTTTGACACGAAACAATGTCGGTCAGCCGGTAGAAAGTACGTGGGAACGGTTGAAAAACAAGTAGGGGTATAAAAAAGGCAGATAGGGCAGATAGAGGAGAGCTCGTAGACAACCATGTAGAAGTAGACTACAGAGAGACGTTAAGACGGTAGTACTACTCTTTCGGCCAGAAGACCTTCAAAAGTCATAGATAGAAGCAAGTGCATTGAGATCTCTCCAAAAGTCATAGATAGAAGCACGTGCATTCAGATCTCTCCAAAAGTCATAGATAGAAGCACGTGTATTGAGATCTCTTCAAAAGTCATAGATAGAAGCATGTGTATTGAGATCTCTCCAAAAGTCATAGATAGAAGCACGTGTATTGAGATCTCTCCAAAAGTCATAGATAGAAGCACGTGTATTGAGATCTCTCCAAAAGTCATAGATAGAAGCACGTGTATTGAGATCTCTCCAAAAGTCATAGATAGAAGCACGTGCATTGAGATCTCTCCAAAAGACTATCAGCCTCCAACAACCTCGCACTACGTTTTCATGGTTTTTCCAAAATTAGGAGAGGTAACGGATTTATGTGCTTAATGAAATTATACCAGCTCAAGCAGAACGCTGAAACATATCTGACAGTATAGATAAACATTTATCTTTGTAAAAATCAAGAGACGTTAAAAGTGGCTGTTACCAGAACAAAAGAAAAGATATGCTACCAGAGAAATTGACAATTTAAGTTACCAGAGATTTCAAATAGATGAGAACCGCTGCGGTTGTATTTTCTAAAATGACACAGAAATCCAACTATTCATATGTCGTACGAAAGGTTAATTGTTTTATTTGGCCCGTCTGAGTACAGTGGATGTCGACAGATACGCGAGAAGGTATAGAAAATAGATTTTTCACAGGTGGTAGATTGAGGGACAGATATGTCTC
Organism: Oreohelix idahoensis; assembly: GCA_024509875.1. NCBI lineage: Eukaryota > Metazoa > Mollusca > Gastropoda > Stylommatophora > Oreohelicidae > Oreohelix > Oreohelix idahoensis. Next base: position 12,702 of record JAMPIV010020734.1, read on the forward strand.
TGGAGTGATTAGGTTGTCTCCTCCAGCCTATCCGTACGACTGTTTTTTGTTGCAAGACAGCTTTTAAGAATAGATAAGTTTCTCTACACACACACAGAGCTATGTGACAACCAGACACACAAACGTGAAAAAAAAACTATGGATAAATGGGTATGGGTCTGACTAACACACAAAGGTAAGTTTCTTTGTAGTTTATTATCATTATAACTCGACAACATCAAAATATCTAAAGGAAAAGATCAAAGATTCATTTACATGCATATGAAATAAAGCAGAAAAAATGCACACTCCCCCAATAGAGAAAAGAACACTAAAATTATTAATCCAAAAGGTTAAAGGTATTGAAGAGTATTGGTACTCTATGAGACCCAGTAAAATAAACAAACTTTTAGACAAATCAGATATATGGATAGTTTTCCCGCAAACAAGAAAATTACTCGCACACTCGTTCATGCAGTGGCCACTCTCACACTCTTACCCAATTGCCTGGTATGGTAGGTCTGTAATATCCCTTAATAATAGCATTAGTCCATGAATATATTGTCTATTTTCACTTAATATTCTGTCACTCTAGTTGTCGCAGATCCAAATTGGCCCCAGTCCATCCCCAGAAATTAGTTAAATGAGGTGAACGCCTAATATGGTGCTTCTCCTAGAAGTGTTATTACCAATAGTTAAACCTGTGAGAGTTCTTGAGGTTCACTCTTTAACGGGAAAAAAAATACTTCCAGTATTGGGAAACATCTGGTTGCTAAAAATAATATTCATATGATGATGATGGTTCTTTTATCGGCCAACTCTGTGTTAAAAGCGCCGATTCTGCACAGCGCATGTATTTAGAGAGGTATACTCCCCTTGAATTACGACTGTCAGGAGTTGGGATAAAATAAGGTTCACCACTTGTGGCTGGTAAAAGTTTAAATCTGGGTTTGGTAAATCGAGAGTTAAAAATGTATCGTCCTCCAATACTCTCTAGCGAGTGCCCGTTCACAAACGAAATTTGTGACGCACAAGCCAAGAAAGGAAAAAATGACAAACCAAAAGAAAAAGACCGCTGGTCGCCCTTGTGATCAGGTCTGCGAAGAATATAAGAAACATTTATGTAAAACATATGCTAATCATATATCTACACATAGACGGGGACAAGACGATCTCTTCTCCACTCCGTCAGTGCTGATTAAATTTAAAAGGCACATGGTGTTTCCTTACGCCTACCATTTAGCTGACGCCGCTGGCGCTAAGTTCGGTCGGACTGAATTATGTTAATTCGCCCGCCTCTGCTCGCGCCGGCATTCAGCGTACAATGTTAGTTATTATTTAATCTCTCCATACGCGCTACCTAACCAATGATCGCCTGTCAGTAAATAGCTATTAAATTAGTCGGCGTCTGTTAGTTCGTCGTATGGTATCAAAAATAATAGACACTATTATGACAAATGTGCACTAATGAAATATAACGTTGTGTTCTATCCTTCACTATCAGTTTACTATCTATACGTGTGGCGTGATTTAACATTTTAATAGAATATCTGGTAGGAAATCGCTACGCGTTACTTTATTTCACTCGTTTCACTAGCGAGAAATCTAAGTGAAGAATAAATGTTAAAAGCTATCACTTCTTAACAAATTTTGCACTATTATCCTTTACCAGAAAATTCATAAATGAAATCTCCACGAAAACTAGTAACAAATCCACACAAGGAAATAGTTTAAGGCTGCACGCTACATACTTCCGAATTCTGACTGACAACTGACAATGGGGTTAAGAAAACAACAGTATATATATCATTAGGATTCTCTGATCTCTGAATGCGTTAATTTCGCGTTCCGGTGTTACCCAGAATTTAGAAGCTAAGCGTATCAAGATAAAAGACACGGCCGGTCGATGAGGGTTCTCGTCGGGAGTTTTCGACCGGCATCAAAAGACTTTCTGTTCGGCTAACGGGTTCCCTTGTAGACTGCCCGCTTCTCAAGATCAAAGAGCCCAGGGGTTTCTAACTTCCCCTGAGTACGAAACTTCAAAAGGGTCTGTGTTTTTGTCTCTCCCACGTGCTTGCCTGTCTGAGAACTATTATGATTGACAGATGCTCGCATGGGGAGACGAGGTAAACACAGCCTGATTTGCTTCCCTGTTATGACTGACAGGTCACGCAGTTTGTAAACATTTCGTTAGCTCGTGTTAGAAGAAAATAAGGCGGGACAAAATGGTACGATGCAGAAATAGACAGTTGGTATATATGCCTGTTTAGCTAGCAAATCAGTGGGCAGCTATTAGGTTGCAATAAGCTGTCAGATTATACTGTAGACTCTTTGTCCATTACACGTCACAGTACCTCCGGGCTTGAAGATATGAAACCCATTCATATCTCATTTATGGAAACAGAGCTACTGTCGTCCGTAGCTACAGCTTGATGGTTATCCACACTTGCATTATTCTCTTCGTTATTCCAATGACGACTCATAAAATCAGCACCTACATTTTCTCTCCCTGGTACGTATTGTACTTTGAACGAGTACACACTTAACAAAATAGCCCAACGCATAATTCTTGCGTTAAAATCCTTATTGGCACATAGGAATGCCAATGGAGTATGGTCAGTTTTTACTATGAATGGAACTCCATATAAATATTCATGGTGTCTCCTGATTCCGTTCACGAGTGCCAAACATTCTCTTTCAACGGTCGAATAGTTTTTCTCAGCTGCATTACGTTTCCTGCTTTCGTAAGCGACTGGAAACAACAGGTTATGATGTTTGTCGTCTGCCTGCAGCAATGTTGTTCCTATTCCGTTTCCGCGGGCATCAACGCGCAAGACGAAAGGTTTCTTAAGGTCGGGTAACCTTAGAATGGGATATTTGGACAGCTGTTCCTTCAGAGTGACGTACGCGTTTTCGCACTCTGCGGTCCAAACCACCTTATCGGGTTTTCCTTTCCGCGTGAGGTCAGTGAGTGGCGCTGTAAGGCTATTGACGTTTTTAATAAACTTTTGGAAATACGTGCAAAGTGAAAGGAATGAACGAGTATTTCTCTTTGTTTTCGGCCTCGTTGCTGTACGTATTTTCTCGATGTTTTTCTCAAATGGCCACATACAACCTTGAGAAATGGTATGCCCCAGGGAGTCAAGCTTTTCAAAGCCGATTAAACATTTGTTACGCCGGGGGGTCAACCCAGCTTCCGTTAGTCTCATGAGGAGCAAAGCGACCGTAGAATATGTTCTTCGTAGTTATCCGTTGCAATAAATATGTCGTCCATGAAACTGTGAATATTTGGACTTTGCAAGGGTTCCAAAAGCTTTCTCATCATCCCGGTGAAGACTTCTGGTGCATTGTGTAAACCGAAAGACATAACATTAAAAGTATAATGTCCTTCGTTGCTGCTAAAGGCTAGCAGGGGTTTAATTTCCTCCTTGACTGGTATTTGGTAATAACCTTTACTCAGGTCAATCTTGGAGAAAATTATTGCCTTGCTTAGCTTGGTAAACAGTTCTGAGGCGCTTGGGAGTGGTTCGGGCTGAAATTCTGTTACTGTGTTGAGTAATCGGTAGTCGATACACAGCCGAACTTCCTTATTCGGTTTCTGTAACAGTACTACGCTTGAGCTATAAGGAGATGTGGACTCGCTAATAATCCCAGCTTGTAGTAGTTTGTCTATTTCTCCACGTAAGGTGTCTGCTTTCGCATACGGGATCGGATAAACTCTGGTTCTTACAGGCGTCTCGTTTGTCAGCTTCATATCAAACTCTACGAGATGTATAAGACCAGGTATGTCCGTTAAGACTGCTGAATACTGTTTCAATAGCGCCTTCGTTTCTGTTTGTTGAGCTTTCGAGAGGGTGTCGCTGAATTTAACGTCCTTATCTGACTCCGTTTGTTGCAATGCATATTCCATACAACTTTCGTCATCTCCGTCATCTTCGGTTGCTATAGCGACTGCCAAATGATGTTCGGGGGAAGGCACCGATCTTTCCAAGTATTTCTTTAACAGATTTATATGGTAGACCATTTCCTTACCTTTAATAGAGATCTTCAAGGTGAGATCTTTTAAATGACGGTAAACGGCCCTTGCCATCCGATACGCAGTTTGTTGTTTCCGGTAGGGAGTAACAACAAAACTTTCTCTCCTGGCTCTAGTTCTCTCTCCTTAGCTGCTTTGTTGTATCTTTTAGCATGCTTCATGCGTGCGCGCTTAAGGTTGGTTGCTGCTAGGTCCCATCCTAGTTTTAGCCGTTCCTTTAACTCAGATAAATACCTAAATGCTGAGTCAACTGTCTCATCGGCCTCATCGAGTTGACATCTCGGTTAAAAACTGGCTGGAAATTATCAAACAATAATCTGAGGAAAGCCAGAAGGAAACATGCTGAGTACTATAATAAGAAGGCGAAGGATAGAGAACTAGCTGTGGGGGAGAAGGTGCTTCTTCTATTACCCGGCAGCAGCAATAAACTTCAGATAGGATGGCAGGGTCCATACACAGTTCTAGAAATGTTATCTAGAACTAACTACAAGATAGACAAAAAGGGAAAAGAAAAGGTCTATCATGTGAACCTACTCAAGAAATATCATGATAGAAAACTTTTGGAAGGTGCACATTTAATGACCCTGGCCATAGCTACTGCAATGAAAAATGAACCTCTCACCTCATATGAATATCCCTTGAGACCCTGCGAAACACCTTCGCAGGTAAAAGTCAGTAATCACTTGACAAAAGTGCAGAGGGAGCAGATTCAGAAGGTTCTGGAGAATCATACCGACGTGTTAACGGACAAACCAGGGCACACCAACTTGTTAGAGTATGACATGAAATTACTAGACCCAACACCAATCTGTATGAGGGCCTATTCAATTCCTTTCGCAAAAGAACAAGCTTTAAAGGGAGAGATAGAATACTTATTGCAAGAACGTATTATCTCCCATAGTGAATCTCCTTATAACTCCAGTGTGGTTTTGCTGAGAAAACCCTACGGGGAACATAGACTTTGCATAGATTATAGGAAACTGAATGCTGTCACAGAGTCTCAGGTGGACCCATTACCGGATACCAATTAACTGTTTGCCAGGTTGAATAAGGCAACATATTTTTCTAAGGTGGATCTCAGGGATATTACCAGATTCCAGGGAAGCCTGAGATCAGACCATTTCTGGCTTTTAGCACCTCGGAAGGGCACTATGAATTTAATATGTCGCCTTTTGGATTAAAGAATGCTGTTAGTGTGTTCTCCAGAATGATGAGAAAATTATTGGATCTCCTGAAAAATTCAGCTATTACAAATTTCATGGATGACATCCTCATCGCCACTGAAACATTTGAGGAACATCTAGCATCTCTAGATATGTTATTTGACAGACTCAGAGAGGCAAATTTAACTGCTAGGCCTACAAAATGTTGTATTGGCTACAAAGAATTAGAATTCTTGGGACACACAGTATATCAGGGTAATATGACCCCTGATCATAAGAATTTGGAAAAATTGCAGAGAGCACCAAGACCACAAACCAAGAAAGATGTGAGATCCTTTGTCTCACTATGTGGGTTTTATCAAAAATATATAAAAAATTTTAACACTGTGTGTGCTCCTCTGACGGATTTAACTAAGAAAGGCAAGCCAGACTAAATAGAATGGATGGCAGAATGTGAGCAGGCATATACAGAGCTAAAGCATAAACTCACCAGTAGACCTATATTGAGACTACCAGATTTGAGTCAGGAATTTGTGCTGAGAACGGATGCTAGTAACGGGGGTTTGGGAGCAGCATTATTACAAAGATCACAATTACCATCCGGAGAATTGAACCCCGTTGCTTATGCCAGCCGCAAATTGAAAAAAGCAGAGAAAAATTACTCCACAGTTGAAAAAGAATGTTTAGCGTTAGTTTGGGCAATCAAGAATCTCCAAATATACCTGTATGGTAGGCATTTTGCGGTCCAAAGTGATCACCAGCCCCTGGTTTTTTCTCGCCCAAGCAAAACAAGGTAATGCAAGATTGTCAAGGTGGTCACTTCTAATACAACATTACTCGTTTACCATTGAATATATTCCTGGATCGCAGAACGTTGGGGCAGATTTCTTAAGTAGGCACCTGATAACGTCTCTTTTTCTTGGAAGACAGACATCATCATCATCAGTTGATAAGATCTCTATGGTGTTGTTTGCTCCACTGTAGTGTATGGAATGTCAACTTGACCTACGCAGTGGTGTGTAGACATGGATTGAGTGTATAATGTGCGAATGATAATAAGGGTTCGTGGTGTTGACAAATGTTCTTTTCTCACACTCATGTATGGCTGGAAGTCATCGACACCAACGACTGTGTACCTTTACTAAAGTTTAATTGGACGTACACACTCGACAGCACAGATAGTGACAAATCACAGGTTGGCATAATACATCATGGTACAGTGGATAAATGGTCTTGCAATGTTACATGGGCACTCATGCAGCATAATAGTATAATGGACTGTCAGTAGCCAAGCACTCAGTATCGCCCATACATATATATCATCTGACTTCACTGACTGAGCACGTCAGCTTATAAACAATATTTCAGATGGCTTCTAAACCTAATCTCGTCTAGCGACGATTCTTCAACATAATGTTCAGCACATATTTTTCCATATAATAATATTGAACCGCTAATAAAGGGTTCTCATGTGTAGCAGTGATCTCTGGACTAATCAAGCGATAATACGGGCATCCCTTTTCTCTTCTTGAAAGTCACTACATGTTTGGTTCCAAGATGGCTTCACTCGTGAGCTGTCACTCACGTTTGGATACAGATAATGAATCTGTCCTAAAGTTAGTCATTCATAAAACATTTCATTGCTCTGTAGATTTGATCATGAACAATTGACTGCATTCTACAGGATATAGTGCTGCTAGGAATCGAAGTCGTTTTCATCGAGTCAAATATATTCTCTTAGACATTCAAATCGTACCTATCGAAAATGGTGGCTTCGTACGAGAGTTCATAAGAGTATCTTTGATTACCTTGGTATCAGAAATATGAAACTGCCATTCCTTGGCAATACGAATAAACACTGGGGTAAAGCATACACGATAGGTCTAGACGACTATCACTTTCCCCACAAATACTGAGATCACTTTTTCCGGCGACAAGCCGACATAGAAAAAACACAGTCCCTATCAGGACGAAGCCAAATCACACCACACTCTAGCGACACATCCGCCGAATAGCCTTTGACCTCTCTAGAGACAACAGAACATATAGTTCGACTTAGATATGTAAAGATATACAGATATAAGACAGACTCGTCCTACTCAGACAAACAATACACATAAATTCAGGCCATAGATATTCTGAAGCAAGAACAATCTATTATTACCCAAACAACGAATAAATCGCAGTAAAATGGATTTATCCGCGGAGTTCGATCGAAGAGACGACACAACTTTCAAGGGAAGTAACTCATTAATGACTTTCCCTTAAGCACTAAAAAATTTTGTTTACAAAATATTTGCGAACATAACAAGTATACCAATGTATAATATTGTAAGATATCAAAGACTGCACGTAACAGTCTTACCACACCTCCCGGGAAAAAAAAAATGGAACATTTTTTTTTTTTTGAAATAAATCTAGGAGAAACGTACAATAGGCTCACAAAGCATGAATAATGCGCAGAAGAAAATATCAGGAATACCTATAACGCCTAATATGAGGCTAAGTCGACTTATGGAGCGACTGGTGAGAATGTGTCTCATAAACTGAGAGAAATTATTTCTCTACAAGTATATTTTTCCAGGAAGGTGTCATCAAAGTATAATACAATTCTGGCAATTACACAATGCCTAAAAAATTCATATCATCATTTCGTATTAGATATCTTAAATTTATGATTTATGAAGAAAAAATCATCAAAGCACAGCGGTGAATAAACATCAATGAACCGCTATGTAGTGATACAATCATTATATTATTAAATTACAAATGTGTATCTATCATGATATAGAAAAGGAACTACTATAGAACTAGACATATCAAGAAGTCTAAGCCCTAATAGTTATGTGGAATCATGTGGGCATCTTGACAGAATGTCTGCCATCACATTATCTGATCCACGAATAGCTCGCACAGAGAAATGAAAAGGTTGAAGAGCAATTGCATATCGAGTAGACCTCGAGCTCTTCAAATTCTTACTCTGTATAGCAGTAAGAGCTTTTTGGTCGGTTTCTACTATGAAATGTGCGCCTAGAAGGAATCTCTGTAGTTTGAGGATCGACCAAACCATAGCTAATAGCTCACGGTCTAAAACCGAATAATTCCTTTCTGCCGCATTAAGTTTTCTGGAAATATACATTACAGGATGCAGAGTTCCAGAGTACTCTTGCATTAGTGCCGCTCCAATCCCAGTGGATGAAGCGTCACTACGAAGAACGAATGTCTTATCTTTAGTGGGTAGCACTAAAATAGGTGGTGTTGAAAACAATGTTTTAATCTTATCCAGAGAGCATTGGCATTCCTGAGACCAGTGGACCACATTAGGCGAACCTTTCTTTAGAAGTGTTGAGAGAGGTGCCATGATAGAGGATAGATTCTGAATGAATCTGCCATAAAATTGAATAAGACCTAACAGACTTCTCACCTGTTTTTTAGTCTTAGGGATTGAGATGTTAAGTATCTTACTAGTATTATGGTCCTCTGTCTTTAGGAAACCATGACCAACTCGGTGGCCTAGGAAAGAAATTTCGCTAAAACCAATATAGGCTTTAGAGGGTTTCGCTGTCAGGTTGTGCTCACGCAAAGTAGACAGCAATTCATCTAACCCTGAATAGTGATCTTCCCAAGTATCGCTGAAAAGACAGATGTCGTCTAGATATGCAATGACATCTGACCGATAAGATAGGATTCGGCGCATCATGCGTACGAATGTAGCTGGTGCGTTCATAAGACCGAAAGGCATAAAATTCCATTGGAACAAACCTCTAGGTGTTGAAAAAGCCGTGAGAGGTTTGGCGCGTTCAGATAAAGGAACTTGCCAATATCCTTTAGACAAATCAAGTTTAGTGAAAAAATGAGATTTGGAGAGTCGAGTAAGTAGCTCTTCCAGTAAAGGCATAGGTTCGGCATCGAACTTCGTTACTTGATTCAATTTTCGATAGTCAACGCAAAGACGTATGTTATTGTCTTTTTTACGCACAATAACCATCGGCGAAGAATATGCAGAGGTGGATGGTTCGATTATTTTCAAATCTATCATCTCATCCAACTCTTTCTCGACCTGTGCTTGAAAATGTATAGGTATAGGATAAGGTCTAACCCTAATAGGAGTATGGTCAGTTAGAACAATGTCATGTTGAATGACATTCGTTTGTCCAGGGATGTCAGTGAGTACATCCTGAAATGTTTGCAACATAGTTGAAACTTGTCGCTGTTCTCCTAGAGACAAATCAGGAGAGACAGTAACGTTCTTCCATGATTCACTGGAATGAAGTGGGATCATTGGAAGAGGAAGATTTACATCTGAAAAACTTGTTTCCTCATCCTGTATCACGGACAGTGATGAGTAATGACCATGTTGTACTGGAGAATTGTCCGTTGCTTGGAAAATGGGTTGCAAATAATCCGGACGTTCATGGAATTCAGTAAGCATATTGATGTGGAAGGTTTTATGCTTCCCATCAATATCGACAATATAGTCGACATCGGAAATTTTCGATATTATATCGTACGGACCTTTCCAAGAAATAAGTAATCTGTTTTCCCTACAAGGAAGTAATACAAATGCTTTGTCACCAGGACAAAGTTGTCGTAAGCATCTCTTCTTATTGGCAAATTGCCTTGCCTTCTGTTTCGCAAATTCAGAAGAAGAAGTTGCTAATTTGCATGCTTCGATAATTTTTTGTCTCAACGCGATGACATATTCGTAGGATGACTTTGTGTCATCGTCAATATTGTCAGATGTTATGAGATCGTGAAGCAACGACATAGGGCCACGCGGACGCGCGCCAAAGACGAGTTCAAAGGGAGAAAATCCCGTATGTTCATTGGGTACCTCTCTGTAAGCGAAGAGGGCCGCAGGTAAAACTCTGTCCCAGTCTTGAGGATGATCCTCAGTTATCTTCCCCAGTAAGTTTTTAAGTGTTCTATTAAGGCGTTCGACCATACCATTAGACATTGGATGGTAGATACTACTTAAAGATCTATCTATCTGCAGAGTAGACATTACTTGAGACATGGTATCTGATATTAGTTGGGTGCCATGGTCTGACAATATCTCTCCGGGGAACCCCAGACGAGAAAATATAAGCCAAAGAGCATCTGCAATATCAGCAGTAGTAATGCTCTTCAGAGGAATAGCCTCTGGCCAACGTGTGCACATATCAACACACGTCAAGATAAACTGATGTCCTCTGGCAGACTTGATCTTAAATGGACCAATAATGTCTATGGCCATTTTTTGAAACGGCCGAATAGGAATGTCCGCCGCCTGAATGGGTGCAGCATGCCGTGGACCTTTGGATTTAACTTCCTGACATACTTTACAAGATCGACAATAAATCCGTATGTCCTTGTTTACCAATGGCCAAAAGAAAGCCGCAAGGACTCTTGACTTAGTACGGGAAAAACCCATGTGTCCAGCACACTGAGAGTCGTGAGCGTGCTGCAAAATTTTAACTCTCAAATTCTTGGGAACCAGGATTTGAGAATGACTTGACGTAATGGAGTCTTGAACCATACGTACAAGTACGCCATTCTTCTTTGTAATCCACGATTTACGACTTGTGTCTTTATTCGGATCACCTTTAGTTGCAAGAATGAAGAATTTCTTCAGAGTGGGATCATCTTCTTGCTGTTTTATAAACGAGTCACGAGAAATTACCAAGGGATTATCTTGGTTATGCACTTCATTATCTTCAGTAGATGAAGTTTGAGGCATATTAAGAGCCTGAGCTCTAGTGACTACAGCGTTAGCAATCTGCATGTTTTGCCTTTCCCACGTGGAAATTTGTTGCGGAGTGCATTCTCTGACTCCATGAATGCGACCGATGATGAGGTCAGCGATCGGATTCGGAAGAAGACATGCGTGTACATCTCCTGTAAAGAAAGGAGTAGCAATCCTAATGATAGCAGTAGAGTATTTCTCTAATTTGCCGCCAAATGTTACACATTTGACTACTTGTCCAGTGGCACGGGAAGGATCTACGAGTGACTGCCTAACACCAATTGTGGTGCATCCAGAATCAAATAGCACAGAGACTGGATTGTTATTCACTAAACCCTTATGTAAGACAAGAGAACCTCTTCCATCATGCGCGACTGATGCCGGAAGAGCAGGAAGAGGATGGCCACAGCTTAAAGTAGACACTGTGGTTGGCTCAAATAACGTTTTGCATTGGGGGCACTGAGATGCTCTCCCAAAATCAAAAGCGGCACATGCCATATTACTAGCATCATTATTATCTTTACTCTGTTTATAGGCTTCATGGGACTCTTGTTGTGCAGAGTTTGCCTGAAAATGTGGTTTATGTCTTTTGTTTTGAGATCTACCTCGGTTATTATCACCTCTGTAGTTATTGTTACCTCTATTGTAACCCCTATTTGGGTTTGAGTCATAGTTCCCTTGGTTACCATTATCATATTCATTATAATGAGTATCTCTGTAATTATGATCTTGTTGACTCCAAGACGGATAACCCTGATAGTTTCTATAATTACTTCCTCTACGGAAATTCCTATAATTATGACCACCCCTGTGTCGAGAGCTATCAGCTCGTCTCCAGTTCTTTGAAGAAGAACCCTGAAATGATTGGTTACCTTGGTTTTGATAACTATTATGGTTACCTTTTTTATCAAATCTGTTTTGAGGTCCCTGAAATCTGTGTGAATAATTGGGATTGTATGGTGTTGCTGAAGCAACTGGCATACTCTCCTTAATCTTAGTGTTGCCAAAAGTCACGTCGGGGTGTGCAGTGACATATTGGGAACAATATTCTTCCATTTCTTTTAGAGATTTGGGTTTACGCTCATGTATAAATTCAAGGAAAGGTTTGTTCACACATGACATAATCTTATCTCTGAGCAACAAATCCATAAGTCCTTCATACGTTTTTTCTGTTTTGGAAAGCTCAATCCAACGATCAACTGTGAGACGTGCCTTTGCAGTGAATTCTGAGAATTCTACACCCGTCTCAGGTACCATCGTTTTAAATAAAAGGCGATAGCCTTCCTCACTTAGCTGATATTTTTTTATCAAAGCCGCCCTAATGACATCATAATTATCCTTATCTGCTTCTCCTACAAGGCATAATCTAGTCAAAGATTCACCTTTCAAGTTTTCTGATAATTGATTAGCGTATTGTGATTTATCCACATTATGTGTACGACAAGAACGTTCAAATCTATCCAGCCAGAATGTAATATCGTCACTGGACTGATTGAACGGTGGAACCTTAACCTTGTAAGTAGAAGGTTTACCATTACCACTAGATGCCTGATTAACATTACTCATACTTGTCAATCTCAATTTCTCCAACTCAAATTCATGTTCTCTTATTGCTTTTTTTTCTTCAGCCTCTCTGTCTAATCTTTTTTGTTCAGCTTCCCTGTCTAATCTTTTTTGTTCAGCTTCCCTGTCTAATCTTTTTTGTTCAGCTTCACTGTCTAATCTTTTTTGTTCAGCAGCAGCTTCTCTTTCTAATTTTTTTTGTTCAGCTTCAAATCTCCTTTCCTCCACCTGCATCTGCAATTTCTTTTGTTCAGCAGCAGCCTCAGCTTCTCTTTCTAATCTTTTCTCTTCTGCCATAGCTCTTCTCTCTTCTGCAGCTAATGCTTTGTCATATTGAGCAACTGCCCATTGTTCTAATTGTTGACCAGTCTTATCAAGGGCTTTCCCTTGTGTAATGAAGTATTCTAATGTAGACATGATGTCTAACAATAATACTAATCACCTGAAATAATAATAATACCACAAGTTCTTAATGACTTGATTAATCAGTATACTATCCCAATATCTGTGGGTCACAAGCCTTAATAAGGTCTTGTATAATAGTAATAATAATCAGGTACTGGTTTATACCATAATCCAAGTGCAGTGCACAGGCAATTGTGTCTTATGAAATATACCTATATAAAACATATGTCAACCAACAGAATACATAAAGTACAAATAGGACTGACAATACAAGAACGTTTGCAGAAATCAAAATAAATCAAATAGGGAAATCAATGAAAATAATCACTGAATCTGCAAAGAATAACAACACAAATGACGTCACAATATATGAATATAAATTGTGAATAGAACTGAAAGATAGAAAAGGTTAGACCAACAAATTACAAACAAATCAAAACAAAACTAAAGAACAAAGAAATATTACAAAAATAACAATAATTACAGACTTCACAGCTAACACAAAAGCAACAGTTGTCGCAGCAAATTTTCAATCAAGAAAATTGCACCTATAGAAAACGCCCACAACGGACCCTCTATGACGTGGGATATTCTGTTGTGAGGACGCCGCCCAACCTTAAACACAACCCGCTGACATAGAAACTAACATACTATACAAACAAATAACATGTAAACATAAATATATATAAATTATGTGTATGATAGTATGTGTTGCAAAATAGGCTCAGTTTTACAGTAATGGCAAAGTTATTTTTATGAAAATAAACAAACTGCCACTTTATTCAATTAAACATTCTGGCCTTAAATATTAAAGTTCATATATGGAAAACAAGAAGATCCATCGATGAAAATAGGACTTCTTAGTTCACAAATACTGTCTTCCTGTTAACATTGACAAGAATTGATCCAACTGTTCTGTGAAACTCTGTAATGTCTAATGTAAAAATGTCAACAACGCTGACCTACATACTGCATTCACTTGACAGGTCACGTGACGAAGTGTTGACAAAGAGCAAACCAATACTGCAAGTGTGTCGTATCAGCCACAGGAAACGGTCTGGTATCGGTAATCTGTTGACTTCTGAACTTCTGCGAGGTCAAACCCAGAAAGCTGGTCCACCAGTTGATAAAGTCTCTTTTTCTTGGAAGACAGACATCATCATCATCAGTTGATAAGATCTCTATGGTGTTGTTTGCTCCACTGTAGTGTATGGAATGTCAACTTGACCTACGCAGTGGTGTGTAGACATGGATTGAGTGTATAATGTGCGAATGATAATAAGGGTTCGTGGTGTTGACAAATGTTCTTTTCTCACACTCATGTATGGCTGGAAGTCATCGACACCAACGACTGTGTACCTTTTCTAAAGTTTAATTGGACGTACACACTCGACAGCACAGATAGTGACAAATCACAGGTTGGCATAATACATCATGGTACAGTGGATAAATGGTCTTGCAATGTTACATGGGCACTCATGTAGAATAATAGTATAATGGACTGTCAGTAGCCAAGCACTCAGTATCGCCCATACATATATATCATCTGACTTCACTGACTGAGCACGTCAGCTTATAAACAATATTTCAGATGGCTTCTAAACCTAATCTCGTCTAGCGACGATTCTTCAACATAATGTTCAGCACATATTTTTCCATATAATAATATTGAACCGCTAATAATGGGTTCTCATGTGTAGCAGTGATCTCTGGACTAATCAAGCGATAATACGGGCATCCCTTTTCTCTTCTTGAAAGTCACTACATGTTTGGTTCCAAGATGGCTTCACTCGTGAGCTGTCACTCACGTTTGGATACAGATAATGAATCTGTCCTAAAGTTAGTCATTCATTAAACATTTCATTGCTCTGTAGATTTGATCATGAACAATTGACTGCATTCTACAGGATATAGTGCTGCTAGGAATCGAAGTCGTTTTCATCGAGTCAAATATATTCTCTTAGACATTCAAATCGTACCTATCGAAAATGGTGGCTTCGTACGAGAGTTCATAAGAGTATCTTTGATTACCTTGGTATCAGAAATATGATTCTGCCATTCCTTGGCAATACGAATAAACACTGGGGTAAAGCATACACGATAGGTCTAGACGACTATCACTTTCCCCACAAATACTGAGATCACTTTTTCCGGCGACAAGCCGACATAGAAAAAACACAGCCCCCCTCCGGACGACGCCAAATCACACCACACTCTAGCGACACATCCGCCGAATAGCCTTTGACCTCTCTAGAGACAACAGAACATATAGTTCGACTTAGATATGTAAAGATATACAGATATAAGACAAACTCGTCCTACTCAGACAAACAATACACATAAATTCAGGCCATAGATATTCTGAAGCAAGAACAATCTATTACTACCCAAACAACGAATAAATCGCAGTAAAATGGATTCATCCGCGGAGTTCGATCGAAGAGACGGCACAACTTTCAAGGGAAGTAACTCAATAATGACTTTCCCTTAAGCACTAAAAAATTACCTATTTTGTTTACAAAATATTTGCGAACATAACAAGTATACTAATGTATAATATTGTAAGATATCAAAGACTGCACGTAACAGCACCCACCTGCAGGAAACCAGGATACAAGTAAGGTAGAGTGAACCTCATTTTGGGGTAATGCCGTGATTGTAAATCCAGCTCCACCAGGTGGATCACGCTTTAAAATGGGGGAGCTCTGTCGAGTTTTGTTTTGTCTTACACCAAGGTCATATTTACCGCACGCAATACTATAGGAAAACGGACCGATACAATAACCAATGAAAACGCTTCTTTTTCTGGTGTGTATAATGAAACCTTTTAGGCTTAACATAGAGGCCCATTTTGTGCAAATGATAGTAAGAATTTATTTAATTTCTTAAAGACTAAAGATGTTTAAACGGAAAAGTATAGATATTTCAACAACGGGAATGTTACTTGAGAGGTAGGTGTAAATACTTCCTCGAATAGTAGTTCATTTATAGAGAAAAATCGTGTAAAATGACATCTATACATCAGGGTAGTCCCCAATTTAGTTAATTAAAGTCTGCATAGATGTAAATGCATTTTGCTACCTAACCAATTATTATATAAAAAGGTAGAGATAAATTCACAGTATAATTCTAGCTTTAAATGATCCAAATCGGAACAGAATTAAGAGAGATAATAAATATTACAAATTTTGCACATTGAACAAGAAGCTAGAAATCATTTTAATTTTAGATTCCTAACACCGTTTTTACCCCATGCCATCCGAGAGGGAGGGTGTGGTAATATAAAAGTCCTTGAATTTGGCTGATTTGAGGCCACAACTTTTTCAAACACAAGCTGAACAGAAGAGAGCGGCAAACGTGTGCTGTCAAATACTTTGCCACTGTATCTGCATAGCAGACCTAGATACCTATTGACAGCCTGTTACAGCTTATGTGTATTGCCTGAGGGTAAGAAAGAATATATATATATATATATATATATATATATATATATATATATATATATATATGTATATAATTATGTAATTTTCCTGTGATTAATCCACTTGTGTGTTATGAAGTGTGTTGAATGTGTTTAGAAACAAAAATTACAGGACGAGTGTGCTGCCGGCTGGAACGCAAGCATGTGTTGACTTTTAAAGACGAAAGCCAGCATTGGGAAATGTGTAGAATAATTAAGAATGATGGCAAAAATACGACTGTATGTTTAATAATGCATTTGAAGGAGTAGTTCTTAAAGGAACGACACACTGATCAGGAACATAAGAAAGGATGACAGGATTTGTTAACATGTATTAATCAAGGTGTCACTTAGTAGTTTGTAATAAACAAAATCATTGTATGGAAGCAGATCATGGACAAATTGATCTAATTTAGGATTTATAAGGAAAGTGTAATCACATTGAACTGGCTGTGAGTGGTACTGAGGTAAATTGTCCTGTGCAAATGTTAGCACAATGTCTGTGTTTGTTACGTCCATTGTGTGAGTGGATAGAATAGTGCTGGACCATACAAGGGTTGTGATTATTTGTATTCCAGGTTTTATCCTGCAATTACCAAGATTGTACGAGACATACACTTCTGTGGGACTCTGTGGTGCAAACGTTCTCAAGGTTTCATAGAACTAGACACCCTGTTTTCCCCGGCCTGGAGATCCAGACATTGTGTGATCCTGGCTATAGTTGGATGCTTCTCATTTTACCAGATAAGTGGAAACGCAAATTCACTGGTCGGCCTATCCAGAACCATTGTAAAACAAATAAAATACAAATAACAAAAACAGATTGAGTGATGACTCATGAAGGACTTTATTAAACTAAATTACAAACTTCACAGTCCAGCGAAAGTGATAACTATATGTGAAATAAATAATTGACATTTGAAATATAACTTTATCATATTTAACTATTGAGAAATTGAAATTCCATGTTTATTTGTTTTGTTTTGTAAAAACCTTTTGAATTCTTTATCATTTTCCTAACCGAAAATAAAAACGGTATAGGAGCAATAAATTGTAAATATACATAAAATCAGTCTTGCTTAATTATTTAAATTGAGTTAAGGTTCTGTTTGTTTTATATATATATATATATATATATATATATATATATATATATGTATATGTATATATATATATATATATATATATATATATATATATATATATATATATATATATTTATATATATATATATGTATATGTATATATATATCTATATATATATATATATATATATATATATATATATATATATATCACATATTTAATTAATCCCATAGCAGAGTCAATACAAATATAATAACCATTATTCAAGGGAGGATCTTGAGAGGTAGCACTTAGACCTTCAGGAACAAACACTATCATCATACTTGAAGGTTTATACAGATTGACCCTACCCTTGATTGTCGATACACCCTTACTCTTTTCCAGAGAAGGGGGTATTTCTTATAAGACCAGTCTCTTATCTGGCACTATCCTGGTATCATCTGATACATCTTTTTGTCCAGGATATCTTACATTTTTATAACATCTGAACCTCTCGCGACAATACCAATGCGTTAGCCGAGCTTCCATGCTCAAAACGCAAGCCTACAGATGAGCCTTCTCGAAAAAATAACCTAGAACAGTCTTCCCATTCATTTTCCCATCAACACCCTAGGGATACTGTACCCAAGACACCCCCCCACCTCCCTGTTGAAGGAAATTAGAAATTCTACAAAACTCGATATCCCACCAAACCCAATGACCAGCCCAACCGTCACTCATGGCAGCCTAGCCAGAAAGGACACGACAAAGGGAAGACCCCTGCGCAAGGGACTTCTGATCAGGGCAAGCACACCGGGACAAATCGGATCGGTTGCTTGCAAACAGACTCGCAAAGTAGGAGGAATATCAGTGATTCTCAACGCGAGGAACTGTTTTATTGAACGGGACTTCAACCTATTGTCTGCTTGATACAGGTTTGAGCTTTGATTGTATTGCCGCAAGGCATTTGGTCAAACCTGGTCAAGAGACAGAAGAAACCGTCAAACTTTGTGGAGTTTTTAAGGGTGATGCACCCATTTCGCTTCCCATCGCATTGGTTGAGATACACTCTGATTTTGTCAGAGGTGTGATCAAAGCAGCGGTTATGGATGACCCGATCTACACAGTCACACTTGGCGGTAGATATGTGTTTATCGAGAAACCGGAGAGCCAATTGTGACAGCAGTAACCACAAGAGGGCAAACCAAGAAGGAACGGAAACCTGCGCAAATTTGTTACCTAAGGAACTTAAAGAGGCGCAACAAAAGGACCCTACCTTGGAGCCCTGCTTTAGAAAACTGCCCATGGCCAAGGACCCCAGACACAACGGAGACATATTTTAAAAGGATGGAGTGCTGTATCGAAGAACGGGCGACCCTGAACAGGGACATAACCAGCTCCTAGTACCGATGCAGTACAGAGACCAAATCTTAGAAATGGGGCACTCTCTTCCCTTTAGCGGACATATGAGACAAAACGCCACTATTCCACGAATATCGACTCACTATTGGTGGCCAGGAATGAACACTGATATCATCAGATATGTGAAATCCAGCGCCAACTGCCAACGTGTGGCACCCAAGCATTGGACACCCCCAGTTCCTATGGGAGAAATGCCAATAGTGGGGACACCATTTGAATGGGTTGTAGTCGACATTTTAGAACCCCTGGACAGGACTAAAAGAAGGAACAGGTTTATCCTGATATTAGTCACACATGAACTTTGTGGGCAGAAGCTATATCGCTAACATGCACAGATTCCAAACATGTCGCAGAAGCCCTTGTGCAGATTTTTACACGGTTTGGATTCCCTGAACAAATTTTGACGGATAACGAATCCCAATACCGTAGCCTGTTGATGGAATAGATCTTTAAGATCTTGAGGGACAAGCACATCTACACCAGCCCCTATAATCCGGCCGGAAGTGGCTTAGTAGATCGTGTTAACGGAAGCCTCACCATGATGTTACGTAAGCTGGGACAAGAGAAACCTGAAGATTGGGACCTCTTCATTCCCGCAGCCTTATTCGCCTACAGGGAAGTCCCACAGGCATATACAGGTTTACCACCAGCTACACTTTTATTCAGCAGACCTATTAAGGGACCGCTAAAAGCCTTACTTCGGTCACTGACAGACCAGAAGG
Source organism: Oreohelix idahoensis (assembly GCA_024509875.1). Taxonomy (NCBI): domain Eukaryota; kingdom Metazoa; phylum Mollusca; class Gastropoda; order Stylommatophora; family Oreohelicidae; genus Oreohelix; species Oreohelix idahoensis. The sequence goes on from JAMPIV010020734.1 coordinate 32,242, forward strand.
CTGATGAGACAGTCGTCTCAGCATTTAAGTATGTATCGGAACTTAAGGAAAGGTTACAACTAGGATGGGATCTAGCAACAACCAACCTTAAGCGAGCACGCATGAAGCACGCTAAACGATACAACAGAGCAGCGAAAGAGAGAGAATTACAACAAGGAGAGAATGTTTTGTTGTTAATTCCTACCGGAAGCAACAAACTACGTATCGGATGGCAAGGGTCGTTTACCGTCGTTAAAAAGATCTCGAGAACTAACTACAAGATCTCTATTAAAGGAAAGGAAAAAGTCTACCATATAAATCTGTTAAAGAAATATTTGGAAAGACCGGTGCCTTCTCCCGAACATCTCTTGGCGGTCACTATAGCACCCGAAGATGAGGAAGATGACGATAGTTGCATGGAATATCCACTGCAATAAACGGAATCATCCAAAGACGTTAAATTCGGCGACACTCTCTCAGAAACACAACAGACAGAAACTAAAGCGTTATTGAAACAGTACTCGGAAGTCTTAACGGACATACCTGGTCGAACGCATCTCGTGGAGTTTGATATGAAGCTGACAAACGAGACACCTGTGCGAACCAGAGTTTACCCGATCCCGTATGCGAAAGCAGGCACGTTGCGGGGAGAGACAGACAAACTACGTCAAGCTGGGATTATTAGCGAGTCTACATCGCCCTATACCTCGAGCGTCGTACTGTTGCAGAAACCTAATAAGGAAGTTCGGCTGTGTATTGACTACCGTTTACTTAACATAGTAACGGAATTCCAGCCTGAGCCCCTGCAAAACGCTTCTGAACTGTTCACCAAGCTTAGCAAGGCAAGGATTTTCTCCAAGATTGACCTGAGTAAAGGTTATTACCAAATACCAGGCAAGGAGGAAATTAAACCCCTGCTAGCTTTTAGCACCAGCGAAGGACATTATACTTTCAACGTTATGTCTTTCGGTTTGCACAAAGCAAAAGGAGTCTTCACCAGAATGATGAAAAAGCTTTTAGAACTCTTGCAAAGTTCACATATCCACAATTTCATGGACGATATACTGATTGCAACGGACTACTACGAAGAACATATTGCTACGGTCGCTATGCTCCTCAGGAGACTAAAGGAAGCTAGCCTTACCGCCCGTCCTAGCAAATGTTTAATCGGCTTTGAAAAGCTTGACTTCCTGGGGCATACCATTTCTCACGGGTGTATGTGGCCAGTTGCCAAAAAACATAGTGAAAATACGAGCAGCAAAGAGACTTAAAACAAAGAGAAACACACGTTCGTTCCTATCACTGTGTGCGTAATACCAAAAGTTCATTAAAAACTTCAATGGCCTGACAGAAAACCTTACAGACCTCACAAAGAAGGGAAAACCCGATAAAGTTATTTGGAATGCAGAGTGGGAACACGCTTACGTCACTCTCGAGGAACAACTGTCCAAATACCCAATTCTAAGGTTACCTGACCTTAAGAAACCTTCCATTTTGCGTGTAGATGCCTCCGGACACGGAATCGGGTCAACACTGCTCCAGACAGATGACAAGAATCCGAACCTGTTATTTCCAGTTGCATACGGCAGCCGCAAACTGAATACAGCATAAAGGAATTATTCGACCGTGGAGAGGGAATGTTTGGCACTCGTGAATGGAATCAGGAGACATCATGAATATCTATATGGCGTTTCTTTCACGGTACAGACAGACCATGCTCCGTTGGCATTTCTTGGAGCCAATAAGGAATTTAACGCAAAGATTATGCGTTGGGCTTTGCTGCTAAGCGTGTACTCGTTTAAAGTACAATATATACCAGGAAAAGAGAATGTAGGAGCGGATTTTATGAGTCAAAATTGGAGCATGGAGGAGGATGATGAAATGGAAGATAGCAATCATTTGGACGCTGCGGGTGACAGTAGCTCTATTTCCATAAATGAGATATGAAAGGGTTTCACATCTTCAAAGCCCGGACGTACTGTGACGTGGAACGGAAATACCGATACAGTAATCTGACAGCCTTTGCTTTCCCATTTAGTGTATACCATTGGCTAAGTCAAACCATGCAATTTTCTGTTTGTATGACTCACCTTTGAATCCACGATTTTTTTCTGGAACATAACAACAGAGTTGTCTACCAACTTTCGCAAACCTGCCAGTTTAACAAGGGAGCGAGTCGCGTTTGTTCACCTGAGTTTCTCACGCGAGCTGATTTGCCAATTATCGGTCATTAGACGGATGCGAGTAGAAATAACGGATTGTTTGAAGAGAGACAAAGGGCGATAATATTTTCCCGACCACCTTTGATGTTCGCACGTTCCACGGGGAGATAATGTTTGATCTGCGCAAGGGGACGTAATCTAAGAGAGGCCCGTGCACGGCAAAATCATCTGATGTCGGTCAGCATCGCTGAGTTGTTACGACATGTTTTAACGATGTCGTCTGCTACAGTTGGCAGCGCGTTTGGAGTACGCATTTTGAGGTTGAGAGATTTTTAATATAGAATACTTTTATGCTTCATGGTTTTTTAGTGAACACAAATCGCATGGTTCGATTGTGACGTGGTAGCGTTGATATGGTCACGCTTGGTGACTATAGTAGTTCACCCTTTTGATTCTGACCGTCAAGCCATGAGGACGTGTTTTTATCCCTTCCAGTATTAGGCTTCATATTTGCCGAATTTTATATTGAGATGAGGACAGAGGGTCAGTCCATATTATTATAATGAATTGATGGAATGTATGGTTGTTGGAGAACCATTATGGAAGGATTGTTGGTCATTTTTTATGAGCTATATTCGCCAAACTAATGGGTATCATTTCTGACTGTCTGCATAGCAGCAGTGTACGTACACAGCCCATGATGTTCTGACGACAACTAATTAATTGCAAATGACGGTAATATTGTGTTTGAACTATGATGAAATGTCTGAAATGCCGTAACTATGCTGTCTTCATGTATCGTATTAAAATTGTATTAATTGGACTCAGACCCAAGGACTTATCAAATCGATCAAGTTGAAGTTGGCGCAGATATTAAGCCACACATATTTATATTCATTGATTATTAATTTATGCACGATCGCTCTTATAATGAAGAACATTAATAAAACCACTAACCAGTTGAAGTTCATAAGGAACCAAGACGAGGTCACCCGTTATGCTAATCAACTTTAGAAGACAACCTAAATCAGTGACCTTCAATAATGATTCGACAAAGAACCCCGCTTCAACATGAGTAGAATGAACGAAGAAACCTTTGATCCGGGAAACGCAGTTCCTGAATTCCCTACTGTACAGAAGGTGTGAATTGTAACGTCTTCTGGTGATGATAACACTATGAGCTGTATATATAACCCGCTCTCTCAGATTCAATTATTAGAGTCGTTCAGAAATTCTTGGATAATCTAAGCACGACGGACTAGAACCATTCTTCGCTAAATGTGTTAAATTGTCTCGTGGGGATTTCATTTTCCGATTTGTGTTAATAGAAATTGTGCTTAAGTGTTAAAATGTGTTAGGTTTACCATTTTTATTCACTATAATTTCCTAGCGTTTAAAATTAGTAAAATAACCTAACGCATAGATATTTCTTGCCAGTCTTTCAGAGTAATGTAATTTCAAACACCCCATTTTTCTTACACAAGAAGATACGGCTTAGCTGACTGAGATTATTAAGTGTGACGGATGAGTGACCGAATAGAATTCGCATTATATTTCATTGTGTGAAATTAAATAAGTGACCAGAGTTAATGCTATGTTACTAAACAATAGACGCCGACAAATAGCTAGTAGTGTCAGGCCATTTTTGTTAAAGTGCGCGCATGGATAAATTGGATAATAATTGACTTTGTGCGCTGTTTATTTTCTCGCGGGCAATAATTGAGGGAGAGCACATACCCTTTTTTCCCGACATGCCATAGCGGAAAACTTACGGGTGGATAGGATAGCAGCAGTTTTTTTAAAATGCTCTTTTCTTCCTTATCTAGCACCTGATCAAAACCAGCGGCCAGCGGTCTAACATTACCAGTACCATTATTATTATTTTGGGTCTTCGATTTTCGGACCTGTTCGGTCCTCTTTCTTCATTCAGAGTGAGAAATAGAAACAGTAAGATTAATCGTAACTGGACGGTACATTACCCAGAATTATTTATCCAATTTTTCCAGCCCACTGGGCATACGAAAGAACATATATTCCTGACGTTTGACAGCCGTAGCAACTGAGTGATCCAGAAAAACTACCCTGTTTCAAAATCGGCACTCACCATAAGAGCCAGCCGATAGGATTTACCATCATTATCAGTTTTACATATTGTAACATTTGTCTTAGCAACCAGATGCTTGACAATACAGGAATTACTTTCTCCTTTTGCAACTGTGAACGTCCCGAGAACGTCTTGCTTCAATAACTATTTGCGGTGACACATGATTCATCCAGAAAAATTAAACCACCAAATTTGGCGTCCACCTTGTAATTATTATTCGATATAAAGGCTGGACTGGGACCATATTTGGGCAACCCACCTGACAGTATAGGTTCAGACTATTGTAATTTTTCAAGGGATACCCACACCCGATTAGGTAAGCAAGAGTGTTTTGGCCACATATGACAGAGTGAGAAATAGAGAGAGTGAATATTTTCCTTTGTTACAATCATTTTACTAACTTCTTTTTTTTATTTCGCTAAACTGAGTACGTTACTAAGTAGTTATTTAGTGGGGAATTTGTTCTTCATAGTCTATTCTGTAACGTAGTGTTCATCTTTGACCTTTAAGTTATTAACTTCTTTTGGGATCCTTTCTCAACAAGGGGAGAGCACTTATTCGGTTATTGTCATATATCTGTAAACTTGATTTATTTGAATTCTCTATATGTTTGATGTTGTAAAAAGTTTAATAATAATAAAAAACAAAAAGAACTTACATGTGTGTGTTGGTCAGACCCATACCCAATTAACCATAGTTTTCCACGTTTTGTGTGCCTTGTTGTCACATAATTGTGTGTGGGTGTGTCTTGTTAAACTTATCTTTATAGAGATAAAGGGTTGGAAGAGTGTTTTGCACTACAATGTAGTCGTATAGATAGGCAGGACTAGAGAAACTATTTAGTCCAGAGACAACTTTATCTCCTTTACTATTCACTCGTGAAATCTATTTCTACACATTTAGTCTCACCTATTTACCACTATCACCTCTGCTCAGACGGGACCATAAATAGCTTCTAACCTATCTAAAAATATACGACAGTGGACCACTACTACAAAGCATGGGACGCAATACCGTCACAACTCAATAGCACAACAATTAAAAAATCCAGCTGATAGCATTACGTGGCAGTTCGTATTATGGTATCCACAGGATAAAAGACACTGAGGAAAGTCTACAAGGACATGACAAAGGAAGTAAAAGACACAGAGGAAAGTCTACAAGGACATGACAAAGGGAGTAAAAGACACAGAGGAAAGTCTACAAGGACATGACAAAGGGAGTAAAAGACACAGAGGAAAGTCTACAAGGACATGACAAAGGGAACGAACGAACGAACGAACTTACTTTATTTTCAAAGGGTTGAGAATTGGGCACGCAGGCCCGTCTGACATTCTGCCCTTCCTTTCTCTCGTCTTTTATACTGATTTCATTTATTCTCACATACATTTTACCCATCAATTCAAGGAATTCAACGTTGTAAAGGTAAAATAATAGCATACTCACATTCACAGTATCTAATTATAAACATGAAATAAAATATGTTGAACAGTACAAACTAAGCATTACCATGAAACAAAATATGTTGAAAAGCACTAACATCATCATTAAACCTACAGTCGATATTATATCATTTGTTCGGAAAAATAATCACATTGGGGGGGAGGGGGGGGGGGCAGATTGTGGTGGATTAACACCGGGGAGGTTATTGATGGTAAATAAATGAAAAACTAAGTGTCAACAGCGTGAGGTCAAGCTATGTAAGACCCTGAGTCTAATAGTTGAAAATGGTGTTGATGAGTTCTCAGGGGACCTAACGCTACCTCCCTCAGATCTCACGCTGTGCAATATTTTTATATCTATTGTGTGATGTTTGTTATATGGCTACGTGTCTAGGGTAATGCAAATGTAAATTAATATTAGACAAACATAAAGGTATGTTTTCAGGCACTCGTAAGAAATAAAGAAGTAGAACACTTGGACAACAGAAAAACAACAGACGTGAGTGGCTTACCCAGGGTTCGAACCCCGTACCTTCCGTACGACAACTCCGCCTAGCTATCAAGCGAATCACACTGACCCCACGGCCAGCTAGGCATCCCCAAAAAAAGATGCTTTACTGGCTATTTATCAGTAAGAAACACAAGATAACACCGGAAGTATACAGTGGGCAACTCAGCCCCTTAATGACGCAATCACTTCTGTTGTTCCCCTATTAACAGTATGTGTCAGTCCAAACAAGACAAAGACCTTGATACTGGGTCCAGTAAATAGTAGAAGACTAAAGGACAATAGTATAGAACAGTGGGTAGGTTTCTGGTATTTTATGATAGCTAGGCGGAAGGTACGGGGTTCGAACCCTGGGTAAGCCACTCACGTCTGTTGTTTTTCTGTTGTCCAAGTGTTCTACTTCTTTATTTCTTACGAGTGCCTGAAAACATACCTTTATGTTTGTCTAATATTAATTTACTGTTTACAGGCCTCGGGTTTCCCTTCCTTATGTGTTATTTAATGCAAATGTAGTGATATATGCCTGAAGAAAACAAACACAACTTTAACTCAATGAAAATTGGATCAACAAGACTGGGGTTAAAGTTAGAATATTATATTACAATTTTAATTTCCTGTACCGCAAATCTTTTGGAACAGGAATGTTTAAAACTTAAAATGAAGTGTGTTTATATACAGCATTAAATAAATATGAAGGACATCTTGTCCATAAATGTCACTACTACAATGTTTATAGAATTTTATTCACTGCTGAAACAATACTGTCTTATGAAGTGTCACTACTTGGAAGGACTGGGTGTCTCATCATTTCACAAAACAGTTTATAGTAGCGTGTGGAGAATATAACGATGAATTGACATAAGCCCGCAATCTTATGGCTTATCTTGTGGTTCCTTTGAAGATATATGACTTGCTGGAAAATACACACTCGTTCACTACAGTGTTCTCTGGAGGCAGATAAGACTTCAACATTCAAGCAACCAGCATGTTGCCTCGAATCTCTGCAGCTCCAGGTTATGGCTCACTGGGTAATATATGACTCAACCCTGCAACAAGATGAACAGGCCTCCCTAAGTACTCTATATACATATGTGTATCTCCACAACTATCAATCAAAAAACATTAAACATGCGTTGTGATCAGATAAAAGAGCTACCCAAAATAGCTACAGTCCCTAATTTTAATTGTGACTGCTTCATAATCAGGGGGTATCTTCTTCTTCCCACATGGTTTCAACGCCCCTGTCACTTTAAATCTTCGTTATCTTCTGCTGGGATACACTCTTTTCTTTTTCTCTTTCTAGTGATCTGTTAATTCTTTTCATATGAAATCTTATTTATTTTTAAAGTTATTAGAACCTGAGGTCTACCGAAGACTGCCAGTGGCTTCCTGGTCTTACAGTCGTAATATTTTATATGACCATTTTCCAACACAATGTACTTTCATTTGCTTCATAAGTCTACTTAGGCATGCCTGTGCTCCTAGTATGTCGCAAGCTTCCACAAAGGCAAATGTCGCACAACACAAAATTTGTGGGCGCCCTATCTGGGTTGGCCTCTATATAATTATATATATATATATATATATATATATATATATATATATATATATATATATATATATATATATATATATATCAATAAAAGTGTTTATCTTACCGAAATCAATGAAATATTTCACAAGTATAAGGTTAACTAGCGATCAATGGCACAAGTTCAGATCGTCGACTTCCAGACCGCAAAGGCAATTGGTCACAAATTTCGCTGCGTCTGCTCTTAACACTTCTTGGAGGAAATATTTTTTCAAGTAGCACTTATGCTTAGCAAAGCGTTCGTTTATCCCCTCTCTTCCTAGACTAACCTCAACCAATCAAATCAAGTCAAGCCAATTTGACTTTCTTTCAAAAAACGCGTTTAGAAAATGTAACATCCGAAGATTTTCAAAGTTGAGCGGTTACCACTGTGTATGTCTGTCTGTCTTCAATTTCTATTTTCTACGATATCTCTGTTGTTACTGAAGCGATTTTAAAAATTGAAAGTGTTTATTAACCGGACAATTGTCCTTTATCTAGCCAGTATGTTTTCATTTACTTCTTTATCCCAGTTTTCATCTTCGTACTTTTTCTTCTTTCTCTGTTCAGAACAACATACTTTTACTCTAAGGCAAGATAACATATTATAAGGATTCATATGGTATTGAATAAAAAATATTATCGTTATCGTTCCAAACATCCCTTTCCTTGTATAGCCTTTTCTTTATTCCCGAAGAAATAATTATCTAAGTTTTTCTTGCCCCTTTTTCTGCCCTGCACACATTTGGTTTGCTAGTTTCAGTTTCACAATGCACAAGTTAGGTTAGATTTTTTCCATGTTAATTTCCCCCCCCCCCCTTTTTTTTCTCTCTCTCTCTCTCTCTTGCCCGTTCTTTGAAAACGAAACACGCGTTGGCCGGCTGCCAAACTGTCTAACGGTTGTTTTAAATATTAGGACGGGTAACGAAAAAAAGCTTGTGGTTTTTGGGGGTGGGTATCATACGCTTGGCATTAGTTAATTCAAATCTTGGACAAGCGATGGCGGCCTTGGGCAAAAAAAATTTCAAACATGTTGTAGTTATTTATAGTTACAACCTGTCTCTAAATAATAGGGCTGGTGTCTGTGCGGTTTCTGGGGGATAAGTACCGTCTTCCAACTTATGGTAAAAAAAATCAAGGAGTGTCCAATTCTAAGCTGAAAGTTTGACCTTTGTCCTCAACATTTTCAAATATAATAGTGGGGTTAAAAGTTGTAAAACTACTTTACTAGATGTTTGAATAGGGAAATTAATTGAGCGTGGGGTACACAGATCCATTTCATCACACAGATAACACTGACAAACAACATTTTTCTTTCTTATATAAGAATAAGTGTTCTTAGGTCAGTTTCTTGCGCTGATTTCAAATTTGAAATCCGTTTATCTCTATCACGTCGGGTTCTTAAGATATTTGTGAATAAATATATTTTTGGGAAACCGTTATTTGCTCCGTTTCATTTTTACTATATAACTTTTTAAAAATTAATAAAATGCAAAATAATTCTACTTTTTATACTGCTAAAAGATGCATGACATATGTTACGTTATATTTCAAATAGTTACTGTATTTTGAAATAATTCTGAGTGAAATATGGCTTCTAGAAATTGTAGAAATTCGGCTGATCTGTTCTGTTACGTGTGCGGATATTTTACCGATCGTGTTCACCAGAAAAACTTTACACCATTGCTAAAGAAAGCATATGAACTTTATTTCGATTCGAAAGTTGATGATGCAAATAAATCTTGGAAGCCAAATGCAGTTTGTTCGACTTGTGCAAATACATTGGCAGGTTGGTTACGAAAATCGCCGAAGCATAAGTCGATGCCTTTTGGAGTGCCAGTAATATGGCGTGAACCGACAAATCACGCTACTGATTGTTACTTCTGCTTGACAAATATCTATGGTTTCACTTTTAAAACTAGAAAGTCTGTGGTTTATCCAAATATTGAATCGGTTTCGAAACCAGTGCCTCATGATCCAATCACGTGTCCGATCCCAGTTCCACCAGAACAATATCCGTTGGACGTGAATGAACCATCAGAAAGTGATAGTTTACCTGCTTTAGAAACTAATTCTGACTCGGATTATATACCGGTGAATGATGGTGTTCACTTAATTAACCATTCAGAACTTTCAGATCTAATACGTGATCTCGCTCTCACCAAAGGACAAGCGGAATTACTCGGTTCGCGACTCAAAGAATGGAATCTTTTAGCGCCCAATACTCCGATATCTAAATTTCGTCATAGACACAGAGAACTTGTTCAATACTTTGAGATGGATGATGACATTTGCTATTGCAAAGATGTAAAAGGTCTAATGGTGCACCTCGGTCATGAGCACATAGTCAACGAATGGCGACTTTTCATCGACTCTTCCAAGACTAGTCTAAAAGCCGTGTTATTGCATAATGGAAATTTATTTTCATCAATTCCAGTCGCCTACTCTGTTCATATGAAAGAAACTTATGACAATATGGCTATACTTTTGGCAAAAATAAAGTACAATGACTACCAATGGCGGATTTGTGGAGACCTAAAGGTCATTGCAATTCTCAAGGGCATGCAGACTGGGTATACTAAATTTTGTTGCTTCCTATGTGAATGGGACAGCCGCAACAGACAGGAACATTATGCAAGAAAGGTGTGGCCTATCAGGGATCGTATGCAGCTCGGGCATAAAAATGTAATACACGAGCCATTAGTTAACAAAGACAGCATCATTTTACCACCGTTACATATAAAGTTGGGGCTCATGAAGAATTTCGTAAAAGCGTTAGATAAAACGAGCAAAGCTTTCACTTATCTTCGAGAAAAGTTTCCGCAAATTAGCGATGCAAAGATTAGCGATGCAAAGATAAAGGAAGGTATCTTTGTAGGACCTCAGATTAGGAAAGTTATTGCAGACAAACAATTCGAGAACTTGTTACATGGTAGTGAACTTCGCGCATGGATGGCATTCAAATCGATCGTCGATAACTTTCTGGGAAATCACAAATCTGTCGACTATGTGCATATTGTTAAGCAGTGCATAGATGCATACAGAATTATGGGCTGTAACATGTCCCTCAAAATCCATTTGCTCGATTCGCATCTTGACTTTTTCCCTGACAACCTTGGCGAAGTCAGCGATGAACATGGAGAACGATTCCATCAAGATATCGCCGTAATGGAGTCACGTTATCAAGGACGGTGGAGTGTGACCATGCTTGCCGATTATTGTTGGATGCTTCATCGCGATGTACCACATGCCATTCACCGACGAAAGTCGACTGCAAAGAAATTCAAGCCTACATAACTGTTATACTTCTTGTACAAATGATGTTGTAATACTGTATGCATTGTTAAAAAACTTCAATTGCGTATTTCTAGAGATCCCGACCTGATAGAGAAAAACGGTTTGCAGATTTAAAAACAGCGCATTAAAATTGACCAGAAAAACATAGAAATGTTAGAGAAAGAAAAAAAAATTTTTTTTTTGTTAGTCAGTGTAATCAGAACTCATAAAGTATTCGAAAAGTTTACTATTGTATGAATAGGGACTGAGGTTGTTATGTTTTAGATAATGCGGAAGATAGTTCCGAAGATGAGCAGAAGAGTAAGCTAAACTTTTCTTGAATAAGTCAAGCCTAGGCTTGGGCACTTGTATTTTGTGTTCTGAGGAAAGAACAAGCAGGATTCAGAAAGAACAATTGGGATTCAGAAAGAACAAGCAGGATTCAGAAAGAACAAGCAGCATTCAGAAAGAACAAGCAAGATTCAGAAAGCACAAGCAGGATTCAGAAAGAACAAGCGGGATTCAGAAAGTACAAGCGGGATTCAGAAGAGAACGAACGAACGAACGAACTAAAAGGGAGTAAAAGACACAGAGGAAAGTCTACAATGACATGACAAAGGGAGTAAAAGACACTATGGCAGAGATAAAGAAGACATATGATGACCTTGACAGGATGGTACAGGACATGGTACAGGACAGATGGTAGAGGACAGATGGTAGAGGACATGGTACAGGACATGGTACAGGACAGATGGTACAGGACAGATGGTACAGGACATGGTACAGGACATGGTACAGGACAGATGGTACAGGACAGATGGTACAAGACAGATGGTACAGGACATGGTACAGGACATGGTACAGGACAGATGGTACAGGACAGATGGTACAGGACATAAAGGCTTGGAATGAAATTATTTATGGCCTGTGCTTCACTGACAAGGGAAGGGTAATGGATGAACACTAGAAACACAAGCTGAGAGCTGAAATCCACAAGTCTACACACTTCAGTACATTCAATCTACACAGTCTAACTACAACTTGTAATAACAAGTCAGAACTAGATAAATTTGTCATCTCCAGGATAGACAAAAGGGCAAAAAGAACGAAATACACGCTACCAAGTTCCACAATCGCCGGTAACAAGTATCGCTAAATGGATTACTTGCCTCTAGTCCTGAAACAAATGACGTTTGGCTATAAGCGCAGCGAATCATAGTCAACAAGGAATTCTACAGTAAGATATGGCCACCTCTGCTTCTTTAAGTCGACCGGCTGAATTGAAGTTTTAGCATGCATTCGCCTCCAACAATCAACAACGTCCCGTCGGCGGTCATAAATCTGTCCAGTAATCACCAAACAATCACGTATTCTCGAGATGATGGAAAAACTACCCAGAAATTCCGAGTTTCTTCTTCCGACACCTCATATTAGAAAGAAATGTATCAAGTAGCTCTCCTCTTGTGTTTTAGCTCAGCTGAACAAACATTGACTGCAGGCACCAGAAGATGAAAGACGCAACTTGTAGACGGACAAACCTGAAATGGAAGTAGGCACTTGATCGGAAAAATGATTGGTATTCCGCGTGCCGAGGAAATTGCCTCTACATTCATGGGAAGTTGGAAATTGTAGAAGCAAAAAATAATACAGATATGATACAAGTTGGGTACGTAGCTAACGGAACAACTCTCTAAGAGTGATCGACGAGTTCTGTGAAATCTTGCATTATGGGAAAACCGTGTATCAATTGATTCATGAACACGTGAGGCGGCGGAGCTTTTGAAAGATAAAAGTCTAGTATATTTGAGTCTAGTCACTTTCAGTATTATCAATTCTTAGTGCTGTATTTAGAACATTGACTTAATATATTAACCAGACCACGAGGTCTTTTATATTTGGTCTTGAGCTCTAATATAACCGACGGCCGCTGTGTCTAGGTTAAAAGGGTCGCACGCCTCATCATAGCGAGGCAATATTTTATTTTTACATGCTTTTATTTAACTTCACTTGTATGTCACTTTCAAGTCACTTTCAAATCTTGCAATCGATTTTTCAATCACTTCCAGATGAGCAATAGCTCTGAAACTTGGCATAGTTGTGTATTCCCGATGACAATACAATAATCAGTCAATTATTTAATAATTTAATATTGTAATTATAACATTATGCGTACTTAAAGCTTTTCGTAAAGAAATGTAAACAAGTCAGATGCCATAATCAAGTTAAATAAGAATTCTAGAGTACGTGGTGCACTTTTTTTTTTTCTATGCGTAAAACAGGGCAGTACTCAAACAAGTGTCTAGCTAAATCAAGGGAAACAATCCAAATTATAAAATTATGAATCAAGGGAAAGTCGAGTTCGATCTCTAGATGGCCTTCAAATTGAAGAAATTGATTGCACCAAATTAACGGGCACAAAGCCATGTAATACTGACGCTCTAAAAGAAATGGATCGCTTAAGAAATTTTAGACCAGATTTACAATAAGTAAAAATATAGTTTATGTTTTAATATGTCATAATTTTTCTAAAGCTAAAAAGAAGAAAATAAAAAATACATATTTTAATCACACGCTTTTAATGCACGGAAAACCCAAAAATAATTTGTCAAGGGGTTTACAGCTTGCAGTCAAAAAATGTAACATCAAATTGACAAAAAGTGTGGGGCGCTGATTCTGCATGAAATTGTCTTCTGCTTTATACTTCATTAGACACTTATGGATACAATATATGATAAGCGCTTAAGCACCCCACGAATTTGGTCAATTTGGTCCGTTTTCTCTCTCATATAAACGTATATAAATCTCTCATAAGGTTGGCAATCTGTCTCGTGCTTCTCTTATCGCTCTCAAATCATTACATCTATTTCTCATATCAAGTTGGTGGTCTGTCGCAGGTTTCTGTCATGGCTCTCATATAACCATATCTATTATTTCATACATTTGACGGTGTGATCCAGGTTTCTGTCATCGCTCTCATATAACCACAACAATTTTTTCATAAATTTGACGGTGTGATCCAGGTTTCTGTCATCGCTCTCGTATAATCAAACTCCATAATTCTCGCCGTTTGTACGTCGGTCACATCTAAGGGATGCAACTGTGGTTGAAAGTTAGACATTAATTGTATTGTTTTCCTTATATGTACTCTCCCGAAAATAGTAACACTCAACGAAGAAAAGTCGGTGAATTGTGAAGAAAAAAAGTGAGTGACAGTGATGTATGAATAAAATGTAAGTTTTTGATTGTAGAACCGAGTTTCATTCCGGAAACGGATTTAACTCATCATTTTGTTAAAAATAACCTTAAAATGTAAGTTTTTGATTGTTTCTTCAAGACAAAACTTTAATTTAAAGCATTGCAGACTTATTGTTGGAACTACTCGCTGGAAATGAAACTGTTTATTGGAGCATAGATACCATGATTTCCGATGATCCCAACGACGCAGTTGATTTCCCAACCGAGTTCCTTAACGAGCAGTGCCCATCAGGAATGCCACCGCATATGCTGAAATTAAAGGTTGCTGCATGTATCATGCTATTGCGAAATCTGAACGCAAATAATGGACTATTAAATGGCACGTGTTTGGTCATAAAAGTCTTGCATCGGAATTCCACTGATGCAGAAATTATTACTGGCAGTAATAAGGTAGAACGAGTCTTAATTCCTCGCATTGACTTAGAACCAAGCGAGCGCAGTTTGCCATTTAGGATACGACGTCGTCAATTCCCAGTGATTTTAGCATGTGCAATGACGATCAATAAGGCGCAAGGACAATCTTTTGATCACGTAGGAGTTTTCTTTCCTGAACCTGTTTTCGTACACGGCCAGCTCTATGTCGCCCTCACCCGAGGAACAAATCATGAAAACTTGAAAGTTTTTGTTAAAAACACTTTTTATTAGGGAACATTCTGTGAAAAAATCCACGCACTTTTACAAAAAATGTTGTCATCAAAACTTTTATATTGAATTAAAAAATATTTTAATAATATATTACAGTTTTTTATTTACTTCCGTTATTATTGACGGGTTGTTGCTAGTTATTTCGTAAACTTGACGGTATGATCCAGGCTTCTCTCGTCTCTCTCATATAACCACAACTATTATTTCTCATAAAGTTTGTCGGTCTGTCTCAGTCTTTTCCCATCACTGTTAGATAACATATATTTCTCTCATAATAGCAGGCTGCCAAATCAGGATTCTCTCAGCCACATCTATATCTCTCTAGAGCTGGCGGTCTGTCTCAGGCTATCATACAGTGTATCCCTCAGAGAATATCGAAGACCATGCTCTCGACCTGCAGCTCTCGCGAAGCCGACATTCTATTACTGCTGGACCATAATAACGTACCAACTGATCGCCTGTGTGGTACCAGATTTGCAGACCGATCGTCATGAAACTTAGGGGCCATCCATAAAAGACGTCCACAAAATTCTGGCATTTTTTGACCCTCCACTGCCCCATGTCCACCTCTGTCCACTTTTGATTGACCCCTACCCCCTCCCCCTTGTGGACGTCCGTTCCACATGGTCTTGATTAAACACATAAACTTAAATTTTTAATCCCCTACCTATACTTAAAACTTAGTTTAGTTCTATACAATACATCATTTGTATACAGATAACTCAATTTAATTATGTGAAACACGAGTTACTAAATATTGCACATTACATAGTAACATACAAGTCTCATCTCAGTGTTCCGTACAACTGAAAGTTTTAACTTAATATCTTCCAGTAAGTAACAAACAACAACAACAAAACCACTAAGGCAATGCAAAAATTTAAATATGCAAAAACTATGCACATCATTATACAGTGGGTTTCCTAAGTTCAAGACACCCCCTAAACCGGCACAATAATTATTTTTAATATTAAAACAGTCAACCAAAACTGAAAGTTTTGACAATTAATGAGGCACACAATTATGTGACAAAACTTTATAAACAAATTAAGAAATTTGATCACGAAAGCATAATTTTATCAATTATAATCTTAAACTAATTGTTTATTAAAACTAATTATCTTATTGCTTCTGGGGTGTCTTAAACTTTTGAAGCAAAGTGTACTGTAGAAATAATCTAAAGGTAACTCTTTACTGCCACAATATTAATGTGAATGTTTGCCGTTCATTTATCAGTGAATTTAGACTGCAACCAGTCGAACGTCTTCTTCGTTCACCCTCAGATGTCAACTTGAATAAGTTCAAAGAAAGCAGTGGTCAGCCTGAGGCTGTTGCTATCTCCGTAGATTTTCTCCAGGAATGGTACTGGTGATGGCTATTTGCGTTTTCTCTGTTCTTCATATGTTGGGCACCTTTGAAGCAGATGTTCGGCAGTCATTTTATCGGTGCCACAGACACACTCATCAGTAGTTCCTATCTTTAATTTGTTGAATAGATGGTATCTCAATCTGTTATGACCTGTGCAAAGTCTGAAGATTACCACATGTTCACTTCTGCTGAGCTGGTAATACGGATCATTTTTTGTGTGGCCTGGATGCTCTTCTTCCCACTTGTGCCTGTACCTGCGCTTGATAAAACTCTTGGCCTCCTCATAGGTTATATTTGTGTCAAGTTGAGGAAGTTTTCCCCTTCCTTTGCCAATATGTCAGCCTCTTCATTTCCAGGGATGTTGCAGTGAGAAGGGATCCACTGTATCACGAATCTTTTGTATTGCTGACATAGTCTGTGAAGTGTTACTCTTAGGTCATCCAGTTCAGCATTACTTTGACTTTTCAATGTTGTAATCACTGACAGTGCATCCGAGAAGATAGCTACTGGTCTCTCTAAGCTTTCTTCTGTCATTAGAATTTCTGATGCAGTTTTTAAGGCCTCTGCCTCTGCTCTGAAGTCACTTGAAAAGTTCCCTGTTGCGACTGCTTTCCTTTTTTTGTGTACCATTGGTTAAGTTCAGGAAGACTCCTCCACCCCCATTTTCTGTTGCATTAGTTGCTGATCCATCTGTGCATGCATGGATCCAGGTGTTGCCTGGGTAATGTTTCTCTACATATTTTGTGGTTAGGACTCTCCAGTCGAACAGGCTGCGTACAATAATGACCCCAGTGTAAGAACTTTGTTGTTCTGCTTGCTTTGGCGCAATGTCTGCATCACCAACATCATCGTCATCTGGATCAATTGTAACTGTCTGATGCACATATTTGTGCACTTTGACAGCTGCATGAGATGGACAGTATTGTCCGTACGAGCTGCATACACGCTTGTGAATTTGTCCAGTCACTGACGGGCAGTAAAAGTCAAATGGCATGACTTTAAATCCATGATGTGGTTTAAGACCATCTAACGCAATTCTGTGAAAAAGTGACCCATATATGCCACTGCTATGTGCACATGATGAACTGCTGACGCCTGAACATGTTCTGTAAAATGGCATTGGCGATGGAACGAATCGTTTACGAAATACGTCATTGTCGTTCGTGCGTCTCTGTCCACAGCATGTGAGAGTATTGCTCCTGACAATTTGTAGGCAGTATTGTGACTGCTGAACATGGTCGCAGCACCATCGCTTGCTTGGAACGGGAAGGTCAGCTCCATTGCTATTAACTTCAGGTTCCACATACTTGGCTTGCACACTGTAGCCATCAATGACTGTTTGATTCCAAACTTCAGCAAGTCTCTCCAGCTTTCTTGAAATTGGCCTACAATTTTGCCATTGGAATCAAGGTATTATCGATAGTGATCATGTGGCAAAATAAGTCCCGATAGGTCATGAGATAATAGTGCCATACGCCTTTCAACAGCACTGTATGTACTATGGCCTGGCACATTGCAGGCAACAAACAGTGCGTCGAGATTCTTTAAACTCAGAATATAATTAATCAATGGTTGTAAAAATAAACTAAATTTATACTAAAATGTAAAATGATTATTGTCGCGACCTTAGTGGTATAAAATAATCAAGCAACCTGAAGGTTGAAAGACTGGTTTTGTTCATTTTAGCTTCTGAAACAAAATTCCATGTCTACCATGACTTAGAAATAAACTAATACAAAAATCAGTATAGGGCAAACTGTTAATAAAAACAATCCACCACTTTAGAAAATGGCTATTGGAGGTTAATTAAAAAAAATTCCACCGCTCTAGTGTTCATAAATTCACATAGAAAAGAATATAATTATGAAATCACAATAATTGTGATGTCGGTTCCCAGAGAGTTAATATACTAAGGTTGTTTGTTGAAGAAAACAGGAGCATAGAAGTTAAAACCTCTTCGTATTAGAGATTTTGAATCTAGAAGGATTGGAAGGTCTGGCAAGAGGGACATAATCCGAAGAACGTTTCTTTGGGTTTAGCTGGTCAGCAAGAAGCTGTCGAAGATAAGAGGGTTTGTTACTCTTGATAGATTTGTATGTGAGTGAGAGTTGCCATGTGGTTTGTGAATAGGACGTCCACTTTCAACTTAAATACCCCCCCCCCCCCCCTTCCGTGATCACAGTTGTCCACTTTTTACATATCCCTCCCTCCCCCCTCCTGTGGACGTCTTTTATGGATAGCCCATTACGAAATTAATTACGAAACGCTCGACGTAAAAAAATAAAAACCATCAGGGAAATTGAGGTACGTACACTAAACAGCAACTCAAACCTAAAGCACAAATAAACTAAAGCCAATCAAACTTCACAATATACAAATGTTGAAGAGGTTAATTACCACCGGATGTCACTCAGACATGTCAAGTCCGGATGATGCAAACGAAAGTGACATACCTTCACAACATCTTTACCGTCTCGCCCAAATACTCTGATTCTCTTCTCCCCCACCCTCCTCCCGTTTTTCCATCTTTTGATCTGGTCAGCACATGCAGTTACTATGGGGCTTAAAATTAGGTTGTACATCTTATTCAAATAAATTACTATACCACAAGGTCTTTTATATTTGGACATACGCCCTAACATAACGGACGTATCTTGTGTCTAGGTTGAAATAGGCGCGCCTCGCTAAAACGAGGCAAAATGCATGTTTAAACATTTTAAAAAAAGCTTAATTATGTAAATTGGTGAGAGACCCACTTTAAATACCTCGGAGCTGTTATAGACCGAAAGGGAGGCATCAAAGAAGAGTTGGCCACTAGAAAAGCAGCGGCTGGGAGACTTTTTCAGGCCATAAATCGAGGATTCCTCAGCAAGAGAGAGGTTGGTAAGAAAACGAAGATTGCTGTATACCGCTCCACCTATGTCCCAGTCTTGAAATATGGATGCGAGTCATCGGCAATGACTACAACCCACAAAAGCCAGATTCAAACCTCAGAAATTAGGCATCTAAGGAAAGTGGTTGAAGTAACAAGAAGAGACATGTTCCGCAACCAGACGATACGTCAAGGCCTAAAATCCCACCCCCTGCAGACCCAAGTAGAACAGTCCCAACTAAGATGGTTTGGCCATGTCTGCAGAATGGGAGAAGATCGGCTACCACGGCAAGCATGGGAAACAAAGAGCCAGGGATCCAGACCCCCAGGACGACCCAGAGTCAGCTGGGAGGACAACATAAGACAATCTTTGAAAGACCGAGGACTAGAATGGAACCAGGCCAGGAGGAAGACAGCCGATAGGATAGTCTGGCGCTCTCTCTCTTCCAAACCTCTACACCTCACGGTAGAAGGAGAACGACTAAGTAAGTAATTAAGGTGAGAGACCCGGATACCAACACATGAGAGAGACACAGATACCAGAAGATGAGCTAGACACAGATACCAACACATGCGCGAGACACGGATACCAACACATGAGAGAGACACAGATACCAACACATGAGAGAGACACAGATACCAACACACGAGAGAGACAGATACCAGCATATGAGAGAGACACAGATACCAACACATGAGAGAGACACAGATACCAACACATGAGAGAGACACAGATACCAACACATGAGAGAGACACAGATACCAGCACATGAGAGAGACACAGATACCAACACATGAGACAGACACAGATACCAACACATGAGAGAGACACAGATACCAGCACATGAGAGAGACGCGGATATCTGCAAATGAGCGAGACCCAGATACCAACACATGAGAGAGACCCAGATACCAGCAGACACGCGCGCACGCGCACACACACAAAAGGGTGGGCAGATTTTATAACCAGAATCCCGTAGCAGAAGACTGCTCACAACTGTTCAATCTAGCACGTTCCCCCTTATATGATTTCAATGCCCTGACAATCATTCCATATTTTTTCTTTCATTTAACCGGACAGATTTACATTCAATTATTAATTTGTTCGTTCATTCATTCATTATTATTTAGTTCCAAAAGAGCAGAGACATTCAATAACCTCGTGTCAAGTCCTCCTTGTCAAGTTCTCCATGTCAAGTCCTCCTTGTCAAGTCCTCCATGTTCCGTGCCATCATCTCAAGATCTGTCCCTGTATTCCTCATTATTTTCATTCTGTGTCCAGTTCTCTTCTCCGTGTGTGTGTTTTTTCGGTCTGCCTAATTAGATTAATATTCATATTCGTTCTCGCTTTCTGTTCTTTGACGATGACACTGTGGTCGTAACGCTGACCGCTTCTTTATCCCTTGCCACAGTACGACTCACACTATCCCTTAGATACTCACTGTCCAATGCTCTAAGTGAAACGTCTGTAACCAACAATGAACCATTCCTGCTAGCTTTTTCGAGAAAATACGGACAAAGCATGCATCGCACCGTAAAAAAATTAAGTGAGCATGAATTAAATGAACGACCATGACTTGCAATCTTTTCAAGATGTAATTTCCGGAACATGTGGGAAACGACAAACACTCTCAGTACAGCACAAAACCTTTCTGTACTTTTGTATGGCGCAGAGTACTGGAGAGTAACAGAAAAGGAAATGTCCAAATTATCATCTTTCCACACAACCACCCAACCACACAACCACACAACCTGCATAAGGAAAATTCTTCGAATGTCTTAGCCAAATACCATCTTCAACCAGGAACTGCTTATACGGTGCAGTCAAAAAGGCATGTACATCATCATTACTGTCAAACGCTGGACAGTTGATTGGCCATGTCCTCAGATGGGACCCTGACACCATCATCAGAACACTGATATGCTATGGACCCCAGAAGGACGGCGACATAGAGACAGACCAAGGACAACCTGGCTGAGAACAGTGATGTTGAGATGCAAAGTATGAACCAGAGTTGAGGCACGGCAGGAAGGATGACCACCGACCGAGCGAAAATGGGGACTGTTTATTGCTGTTCTACAAGACGACACTAAGCGTGATGGCCACTGACAGCTTTGTTAGTCAGGGGCGAAGGATCCAAGAAGAGAAGAAGATGGGAAACGACGCACATTGCACCGTGAAAGCGTTAAGAGAGCACACAGATCTTTCAATTTTGTTCATGTTGCATTGACCTTTGACCATGAGTCATGATAAGTTTAGCTACAAAGTTCAAATGAAATTGAAATGAACTGGAAACGAATGAAATCACAGCAGGAGAATTAGTGACGTCATCAGAACATGTGCAGCACAGTAAGCTGAACATAATTATGTGTGCGAGGTGATTTGCTTGTTTATTTTACTAGAGACCTTTCCAGTTCTTCTCGTGGGGAATCCATCAAATAGTTCATTTTAGAATACAACAATTTTCCAAATGTTTCAACATTTCTCATGAGAGATTTCACCAGCAGCCGCGTGACATTTCAGAGCTTTGGTGGATTCAAATTAGGAAGACACATTGTGGGAGCAAATATGTTTAATGTCTAATGTGTGTAGAGGCATTCCTGTAATTATTTCAAGACCTCAGCAGGGTACTTAACACAATCATTTTCTTCCACCATCCGATCCAATAGTGTGGAGGTTTTCTCTCTTGCATCAAACAAACTCATCATCTCTGTATAGATGTTATCGACAGATTTGTTTCGATGAGATAAGATGGCTCGTTCGCAAGACCAGTATAGGCTATTTTCCTTCAAATTTATTTGGCATCTCTGTGTATATTAAGTAAATAAATTAGTAAATAAATAAATAAAGCTAATTAACAGGTACTCGTTGGACATAAAGGATAATACTGGGAATCGAACCTAGGACCAACCAAACGGCTCCGTCGCCTCGCCGTGACAGTACATCGTGAAAGGACGCTCATCCAATTTTGCACCCCCAAAAAAGTGCATTAGTGGCCGAGGTCATTCTCATGACACTCACACAACTATGGTATACATGACCCGTGGACGACCCAGACAGTAATTTAAGAGTTCACCCATCGGTGATTTTAACCTACCCGTCTATTCTGTGTTATTTGTCTTCCACTACACATTACTGGGCACAAGTATTTCGGCCTTTATTTGGTCTATACTTGCTGATAGGAAAGTTATATTAGTGATTGCGTCTTTAAACTGTTTGTATGTGTGTGTATATATATATATATATATATATATAATTGCTTTTGATCATACCATTGATTTGAGTGTCCGAGTGACAGTGGTCAGAGTGTCCGAGTGGCAGTGGTCAGAGCGATGAAACGGGTCGCATCAAGCTCCAGTCTATTCAATTTTTAAAAAGCGTTACTTGACTGCTCTTGAGAGGATTAAGCACAGGCAGCGAGGAAGGGGATTGGTCTTGCCAACTTATTAAGATGATACCTAGTAAAGGTCAAAGGTGAACTGACTATCAATTCCCTCGCCTTACAGCAGTGTTAAACCACTGATCTGTGGTAGATGTTACAAAAAATGTTATATTCACGCGATCTGTCGTGTTCGTAAAGATTTGGTTCGAACATCCACAATACCACCTGTTTTTTTGTACCATCTTTTTGAGTGGCTAGGTAACAGATAGGAGGAAAAAACAGTAGAACACCACCTCCTGCAATACCTGGCGATAGTAGATCTGCAGAAGCAATTGCTACCACCAAACCACTCCATCACCAACACCCTGAATGGAGATACAACACATTTGAAAAAGACATGCACATTTCATTACCTGGCACAAGCGGGTAAAAGAGATAAAACTCATAACCTAGGGTCAAAGTCAAAAGTCTGTTGTCTAGTGTATGTGTAACCGTGTTCGTTCCCCAAATGGTTATCAACTACTGATCTTTTCCTTGATCCTGTCTAAAGCCAATCTACTGGCATGCACAAATAACATTAAGGAGACAGGCATATATTCAGGAATTAAGTTTGCCAGCAGATCTAATTAGGCTGTGCATTCTTGTCATGGAAGTACATTTCTTGAGCAGGACGAAGCCTGTCTGATACCATAACCTGAAGGAGATTATGACTCCCAGGAGCTGATATATAACTTGAGAGAATCTTGGCTGTTAGGATAGCCGGGTTGTTTTAGTAGGAGAAGGTCAGAGTTCATTGTTGAAGCAAATTTTGTGGTAGAGGGAGAGTTAAGCGTTGAGGAAACATAGGCTGGTGTAAAAGTTGACACCTAATTTGTTTTGTCATTATTTTCTAGAATATGATGTTAAAACACAAACTATAAATCATCATCATCATCACGGCCTTCAACAAATTCATGCCAGGTATAACTGTCCAGTAACCATTAGTAACCAATTTCTTTCCATGTCCTTTTTATTCCTTTCATGTCTGCAATTCTCTTCTTCATGTGGTTTCTGGTTTACCTTTACCTTTGGGTTTCCAGAGCATGATCTACTTTGTAATGCTGTCAACAGGTTTTCTCACTGTGTGCCGTACTCAATGTCAGCATCTTCTTCCCACCTTTACTTTCACAGGCACTTGTCTGGGCACATTAATCTTGTTTAGTCTTCAAGATGCTGAAACGTTTAGTACTTATTGAATACTGTGTAACCATAAATCTCCCACATTAAACTCTTGTCTGCAACTATATGTTGTTTGTGCATCTTCTGAGTGTTATCATTATTTGGGCTACACGAAGATGGGGCACTCATCTGCTCCTCTATATACTTTTACGCGCTGTTGTGATTTTCTGAATTTCTTGCTTGTGCATATAAAATAATCTGACTTTGTTTATCCTCTGATATGTAGATGTGCAGGTTGCCTTATGTATTCTTGTGTGTGGAATCATGCTCCCTCCTGTATCAAGTTGATTTAAAATACTGAAGTGTATTAATTTTGTCTTCATTTGCGTTCATTGGTCTAAACTCGTCTTTTCTCATGATCTATTAAGTCAGCAGTCAATAGGCAGTGGTCAACAGTCAAGAGTAGCCAGTCAGCATTTAGTCGGCAGTCAGTAGTCGGCATTCACTAGTCAGCAGTCAGTAGTCAGCAAACATTAACCAAGTGTTCATAACTGAATATGGAATACAGGTTTGTCTACAGCGAGTCTTAAAAATTAACTACTTTAAATAACTGTTAAAATGTTCCCTTTTTGTGTAATAAACAGATTTTTTATTGTTTTATAGAAATGTACTGATTGCTTAACAAAAATAGGTCAACGTTAGGTACTCGCCAGATAGAAGGGTGACACTAAACAACAGAAAGTAAAAGATTTACAGGAATTCCAGAAGCTCGATGTAGGTCAAACTCGCAGCCAGGCAATTGTGTCTTTCTGATGGAGCTAGATCAAAACTTTTGAATGCCTATTACTTCTCTAACTTTTATGTTGTATAGCGTCGTTCGTCTGTCTATCTGTCTGTCGGTCCGTCCGTCGGTCCGTCCTTCCTTCCGTCTATCCTTCTTTCTTTCCTGCTTTCTTTCTTTCTTTCTTGGTTTGGTTTTAAGGACTATCTTCCATCAGTGCTCCCATCTCCTCCCTTATATCACACAAGGAGGATCTCAGCACAGCGCACGAACTCTGTAGCACCGGTGAGAATCCCAGTGTGTGTATTTAGGAATTACACATTCTATAAATATATTTGGTGGGTAGGTTTCTATTTTTTTAATGTTGCCAGGGCAGCGGCCTTATGTCCTACTCTTTACAATTTCCAATTCCCCTCCGATTTGTAACGTGCGCAATTGCACACGGGACCTCCTATTTTTTGACTCGTATCGGGGAAGGCTAGGCATCCGATCTCACTACCCATGAGACCGGGGGAAAAGGGAAAAGGGGGGGGGGGGGGGAGAGTATGACAACATTAGGACCACTGGTTCTGTAAAAAATAAATGCTATAAATGGTATATGGTTATCTCTACTGGGAATCGAACCTGGTACCTCCAGAATTCGAGGCGGACGCCAAACCTCTTAGCCGCTCCCACCCCCTCTTTCTTTCGTACGAGTGCCTGCCCATTGACCTAAATTCATTAAGCATTTACGGTTTACAGGCCTCGGTTTCCTTTCTGTGTTTTTACTTCGTTTAATTTAAGCACATTACCTGTTCGTTGTGCCAGGTTTCTGTCCAAAAAAAAAAACTTGTTGTGTACCAGCAACAATTCCGGAGACTGTACTTTTGTTTTCTTTGCGTTAAAGTTTCAATTCTTGAGTTTACAAGTTACAGGAGAACTTTGGTGGAACAAA
Source organism: Oreohelix idahoensis (assembly GCA_024509875.1). Classification (NCBI taxonomy): domain Eukaryota; kingdom Metazoa; phylum Mollusca; class Gastropoda; order Stylommatophora; family Oreohelicidae; genus Oreohelix; species Oreohelix idahoensis. The sequence goes on from JAMPIV010020734.1 coordinate 57,679, forward strand.
TTAGATAGCACACAATTCGCAATGGAGGTTAAAAAATTATGACCCTTGTAGAGGACAGTAGACTGGAGGCCGCCATGTTTGTCAAAAAACGCGCAAGTTGGACAATTTTTTTAAATTTTTTTTTCGAAAAAGGGGTGGGGCGGACAGGTAATCTCCAAAAGAACGTTGCCAATCGTCCGCATAGAATATTCATCTGTCACACTATGTGAGGGGCAAAACGCATAGACAACTATAAATAAAATAAATTTAAAAAAAAAAAAAGGGAGGGGAGCGTTAAAGCATGAGGCTTTTGGTTTATTGTTTAACTGACTTCAATTTGTCATGATTAATTTTTTTTTATAAGAACCACCCACTGACGGACTGACTCACAGACTGACGAAATATTAAATGTCTAAATTATTAACGGACTGGTTCATGTATTGATTGACGGGCGGAGTGACTGATGATGTACTCCTTATGATTAACTGATGGACTGACTGATGGACTGACTGACGGACTGACTGATGGACTGACTGACGGACTGACTGATGTACTGACTGACGGACTGACTGACGGACTGACTGATGGACTGACTGACGGACTGACTGATGGACTGACTGACGGACAACAGATAGACTACTAATTTGACGGACCGACTGTTGTATTTCACTTCGTAAGTCGGTCCGTAAAATATATAGCCCATTCCTTTTAAAAAAAAAAAATTATTTTGTTTATAATTATCTCTGCGTTTTGCTCCTCACATAGTAAGACAGTTCCTAATAACAATCGTTACTTGCACACTAAGATACACGTCCACGAAACACTGCTAAAGCACAAAACACTGCTAGGGGAAATAACTCCAAATGAATATTCTGTGCGGAACGATTGGTAACTTTCTTTTGGATATTACCGGGTACGGTTAAGGCTTAGTGTCCCGTAAACATGGATAGCCAGTCCGGCATATGGGGAAATGTGGCGGACCTTGTCTACTGGCCTTGTCATCTATCAAAATTAGATAGCCAACATTTCGCAATGAACTTTTAACAACTAGATAGTTGACATTTCCCAATGGACGGTTAAATATTACAAAGTAGACATTTCCCAATGAACAGTTACATAGTTGGGACGAAATTAGTTGTGCTCTTTTCATAACTTTCGTTCTCTCCGGCAGTGTTCATTCATTTCTTCATTTTCCTCACCGATCGTCCTATTATTTGACATATTTTATGCATCTACATTTTTTTTTGCTTAGCCGCTCCCAGACTTATTTACGTTTCACCATGTGAATCATAGCATGATAAAGCTAATTGAACAGGTCAGGGGATAATACCTTTATCGATTAAGTCGTCCAGCCACCTTTGATACAGACAGTAAACGTGAAGAAGAATAGTGACTTTGACGTAATTCATATCCGAGGCCAGCGACAAACAGGCAAGTGACCACCTGGGTTCACGGTCTGTCTGTCAGGGAAAGCCGTCTGAGAGATGTGCGAAGACACAGGTGATAATTAGATAATCGCTTCCGCTGGACCATCTCTGTATCAAGATTAAAGATAACCTGTCAGAGGAGACAATATGGGCGGAAGGTATTAGCCCAGGAAAGGAGTTTACCGATGTGTTTGTGAGTTTGCATAAAAGTGCAATCGGAAGTATTACGACATATGTGGAAGAGGTCACCCGTTTAAATTTTAAAAGTGATAAATTTAAAACATGCGGGGGAAATTAAATTAAATACCCCGACCCACATAGTTCTAAAGAGATTACCATTGGTTTAATTTGAGAGCCGGAATAGACTCTGGCCTTCATTGACAAAGTTGTACCAGTCTGGGGCTTGAACTGAGAAATGGAAATATAATCTAGCTAAATTTTAGACTTAGACACACTGCACTGCTAAACGTCAAAGTAGCAACTCCTGAGAGAGAGCCAGAAGAGAACAGGAATTAGATTCCATACAAAAGGACCAGGACAGAGTATTTGGGCAACTTTGAAACTTAAAAGTAAACCCGCATTTTAAAATACAAAGACTGGAGACTTAATGAATCAGAATCAAGTCATAAGAGGGATTCTAAAATAACCCCAGACCCAGTATTCGAAGCATCTAACCTAAGCTGCTGTGTCAATTATAATTATGCCAGGAGATTGTAGATCCCATCTGGGGTAAGTTGTTAACCTATATTTTACAAATGTGAATTTGACATGTGTTTCTTGCTATGTGGTTATATATGAGGCTGGCAACCTCAACATATGAAAATATTATATACATAAATCACTACAACAAGCGCTGGTGATTGCTTCATGCTAGTTCATACAGAAAAGCGAAAGTAGCAGCAACCCCAGACTCCGAATAGAGCAGTGATGAGTGATGTGCCTAAAGTGTATAGTATCATTTTGTGAGATATGTGTACCTTGTTCATTGTAATTCAGGCAAGCCATTGCCCTCGCGCTGTCCAGACACATTTTCCCCATTAAAGTAACCAGAAGAATAACGGTGATTTATAATCATATTTCCTGAGTTATAATGTGTATACTCAGGGAGAATAATTATTCAGAGATGCTAAAATTGGTGGGTGCACAGCGTGACAATGCGCCTGTTAATTTGCAGCCCATAAGTGTACTTAGCAGAGGCATTTGTTCTTTTTATTGTGTCTAAAAATCATGGTACGAAGCTGCAAGACTAAAGTTTGTACGCCACTAGTTGTGAGTCAGGAGCAGGGATTCAACACTAACCACCTACATTGAACGAATTGTGTGTGAAGAAGTGCCTTCGTCACAAAAGAATTGACGAAACCACGGCTACAGGACTCACTTAGACCAGCTAAGTTCTTATTAAAGGTAACAGCAAAAGGACACATTTTAAAAATAAATCCTCAACTCCTGTCTCAGTGAAGACACTTTTTGGTACTTGTGTCTTTATTCACCCACAGATTAAAATTGTTGAAATTTAGAAGCCAAACGGAGCACCGTACTTTTTCTTAAATTTTTTTCTTAAATTCGGGCGCAAAAATCTGTCTTCGCGCGGCAAATCTCTCTCACAGTTCGCCAAGAGAGATGTCGTCTTGGCTACTAGCACGATAACTGGTGCGCTCTCTCTTTCACTACGGCAATTTACTTGTGCGCTCTCTCTTCCTCTACGGCAATGTACTTGTGCGCTCTCTCTTTCTCTACGGCAATGTACTTGTGCGCTCTCTCTTTCACTACGGCAATTTATCCATCCAGTTCTGTGGCAGGACATCAAAGGGATTATTCGTCTGGTTGGGTGATGGTGGTGGTAAGAGTCTCTCTTCTGTGGATTGAAGTGACGTCGATTTGTAGCAATGTAATTTATATGGTCCTGTGTAGGGAATGAAACAGCTCGATCGTTCTGTGATCTACATCGATTCGAAGTGTATGGGATTTTGCAAAGGTTGCTTACTCTACATCTTTGCAACCTGGGTTGATCTTGTATAACTAGGTTTACAGTGTTCCTCGTGGGGCTACGTTTTTCCTTAGGAGACTGTGTATTCCGATAGGCTTCTATAATGATCTCTTGATCAACCATATCTGGGTATTTAAACTGATAATCGATTTCTGGTTGTCTTCGTGTTCGATATTTGCGGGTGTTCTGATAATACTCTGTGCCATCCGTGTATACCATTTCTCTTTTCGGTGCTTCCAGGTATCCTCCGGTCAATTGTTTAGCTTGTTTTGAACTCTCTGTATTTCTCCATGGGGGTATTATGGTGTGTCGAAGCACTTGCACTGAACCTTGGGGGCGGCGGGGGGTGTACTGTGTTGTCTGACGCGGGGACTGATGGGTATGGTTCTGCGAAGTGATGTTTTGTTTATGAAACCTCCTATCTCGATCAGTCTTACCTCTTGACCTAACGCGCCATGCAGCAGAGTCAATGGGGTGGCGGCGGGTGTATTGTGTGGTCTGATGCGGGGGCGGGGATTGATGGGTATGATTCTCGCCTGCATTATCTCGGTCAGTGTTACCTTGTTTAGTTTTGTAGGTGTCTCGCATGAAGGATGATTGTACTTGAGCTATGATAGCACCTCTAGCAATGGTTGTCGTTTTACCAGATGTGTTGACTATCATAAACGGGAAGTCTCTGTTTGTTGTGACTTCTGCTATTCTTTCCTTGTCAAATATTGACACAATCAGAGCCGGATTAACGTAGTAGCAAAAGTAGCATATGCTACAAGCCCCGCGCTTTTAGGGGCCCCGCGCCAATAAATACTGTATGTACATAATTTTTTGGTCATCTTCTAATACGAGCGTTAAACCAATGATCTTGTGATTTATGCCATCTTTAGCGCCTTTTCATTTGGTGTCACGAAATTGTGAGAAAAAGAGCATAAGAGGGTGACTTAGTGTGACTCTTCATTATTTTTATCTTAACTGTTTGCAGACGGAAGCAGTCATTTTCTTTGGATTTGTTGAAAGCCTGTACACCTTCTTTTCTGCTTCTACCTACCGGTGGGGTCTCCTTCCTGTATCATACAGCTGGTCTTACTGTAGTGAAGTCTGTAACACTTCACTCCTCTGTATCATAAAGCTGGTCTTACTGTAGTGAAGTCTCTAACACTTCACTCCCCTGTATAATACAGCTACATTCATGTGCCATGCTGCCACCCCTACCTGCCAAATGCATAATAGACTAACCCGCGCTCATCCTGCCACCCCTACCTGCGAATTACTAAATAGACTAACCCCGCGCAGGCAAATGTACGGAACCCGGTGGGGTCATTGAATTTCAGAATGGGTGAACAAAGACACAAGAACCCACTTTTTATATACATCTAAAATTCAACATCATTCCTTCGTTATTTTAACCTGTTAAAACTAATTGATTATTAAATTGTTACATGTTATTTTAAAACAAAACAAATCATTGTTGATTCAATTATTATAGGTATGAAAGCAAACGTGGGAGAAAGACTCTTTAAGATATATATACATCTATAGAGCAAATACTTATAAAAGAATTTCGCTGGATTACACCAGCTGGGGGATTGAAAGGGCGAAAACCATTGCTTAATTCTTCACAAAAGGCGACGGATCAGATATAAGATAATAGTGCTCTGCCCTGTGCAGCATTGTTCTTGACTTCTGAAAACATCTTGTGAACACTACCGTGAGATAGAAGCATCATTATCCTTCTATCTACAACTCTGATAAGAGTAATCTTGTGCGAAGGTAGACACCTTTGAAGACACATATTAGAGCTAAGGGGAGGCAATCCGCGACAATAGTAGACATTTTCTAATGGACGATTTTGTGGTAAAGTGGGATGTTATAAATATTTATAGGGGACTTAGTGTACTGACTGAGATCAGCTGTGAAGGTATCTGTATCTAATAGGTGTAGTGTTTTGCAGATAACCTTACTTGCTACCACATTATACCTCAGTCAGAATTATTCTGGAATATTGTGATGACTACGTTAAATGTCTAGGGTATGTATATGATGAAGTGTAAGTCACAACAACAACAGACAGATAAACAATTTAATTTATTCCACCACACTTGACAACACTGTGACACTCACACACATTTAACACTCTATAAGACTATCTTAAATGAGGCACTGGTAAATTTTCAAATATAAATATGTATTAATTACTTTCACTAAAATATGTGTCCTGATTCAAATACAAAGTGAACCAGGAATCACAATCAATTGTAATTACAATTTATATGTACAGAACTTATCAATATGAACCTTGTAGTGACATATTTTATTAATATTATCCTATGTGTGTCAGTTGTGTAGTAGTAATATGAGGTAATACTGGTTTTGTTTTTTCAAGCTATGTTGTTATTTGTCATCATGACTTCAAGTGTTTGTTTATCTTGGAAATAGTATGGGGAAAAGTTCACAGTTCCTATCAATTTAAACACTGTATTTTCCCTCTGTTTTATTATAAAGTCAGATTTTGAGGGGGGGGGGGGGGCATAATGTTGGGCTCCTCTGGCCACAGACGCTTATCTTTCGTGATGGCGGCAGGAAAGACTCCTCTGCTCGATAGCCTCCCTGTGTTCTGGAGACACCTCACTGGTCACTATCTGGACCCAGGAGTATGCTGTCAGCCTCTAGGTTCAGCAAAGCTCAGACCAGGTGCTGCTCAATAACTTTAGGACCACGGTCCCTGAAACAAGAAGGTTGTACCTCCTATTTCAGAACTAATTTATAATAAATTTCCAGAATGAACACAATACATAACTGTTACGCACAAATTTTTAAAAAAAAATGTTTCATTTTTTTTTTCCCGGGAGGGTGCGGTAATGTTACGCACAAATAATTACTTTTTTCCAATGTCTTTGTATGATCGTTTTTCGTATGTATGATCATTATTTGACTGAAATGCATGTTATATATATTTTATGGTCAAAGGGACAGAATCCGATATATCGATACTGCTATTTTTTATGAGTTTACCTCCTCTTGTATAGAGACACGTTCGGTCTATAATGTCTTGAACGAAGCGTGACCATATCTCCTTATTTGGTAGTATCAGTCAACTGTTGTAGATGTTTGAAACCTTTCTTAACGCTTCTGTTCATGTCCATAAAAGGCGCGACTGTGTAAGACTTTTATCTCGAATGTTCTTAGAATCGTCTTATTGTGAACAGCGACTCAGAGATTGTCACTCTGCGCATGTCTCGACTGGGTTGTCGTTTTGTTGTTCCGCCCAGGTCGGGAGTTGAGAAATGGACTGATTAGCGAGCGGACGCGACTGCGTCTTGTGATTCTCTGAGGGAAATACATTGTCTTTGTGAGTTAGTTAGCTAACTAGACTATTTCCCCGTATTATTCAAGCCTGCCTGGAGGCATATGTTCATGGTTGATTTTCCGAAATAAGGTAATTCCTCTTGTATCGAACTTTAGGCTATCATCTAGAGGTTCGTCATTTTGTCGCCTTTTGCTCGCCTGTGTGATTCAAAATGGAGAGGTACTTTGACTAGGATTAAGTCACCGGTATCTTTATACCTGAACTAGTTATATATCTATGGGTCGCTCTAGACCAACAAGACTATTGTCTGTGTTCCAGGATTCGTTATATCAGAGATCACGTCCAAGTCAGATGGTTAGACTTAGGAAGGTTATAAAGGTCGAGCTGACCTGTAATCCATGTATGCTACTCACGTGCAGACAGTAAACGGACGTATTGTATACATCTGATCTGCTAGCATCAGGAAGGAATAATTATTATTGTCTATGAACATTAAGGATCTGCAGCTGACCACGGTTGCAGAAGTTATATGTATTATTTATCAAGCTTCGCTATGATATTTGTTTTCCATACAACTATTGAGTATTGACTTCTACATGACTGTCAGTTAACATGAGTTTGAATGCTGCATTCGTTGTACTATGCCGATGATAACATAAGTATCATGACTGTTTTGTGGCGTGCAATAAATGGTATAAACCTAAAGCGAAGTTACCATTTCTATGACTCTACACGTCATGTTGCCTGTGGTGTACCCTGAACTGTTCTACTGCAACACACACACAGCAACAATCTAAACCAGATAAGACACCCACATCTTGCATTGTAATACCTGGTGTCGATAGAGGTGGTAATTTGACGGCATCCTAATTCCACCCTTATCAATTCCAAACACTGAGTTCAGAGCGGTAGGCCAACTGCTATCTTCATCTGAAACAATTTTCAGCAGTATACTCCTCCCTAATGGTTACTACGCCTCTGCAATTCCAGCATTATTTCTTTCTAGTCAATAAGATAGGTGTCAGTGTACTGTTTGGCAATTCCATGTAGTTTTACTTTCCTCCGACACCTTCTGTTCAGGGTGGAGCACTATATAGGCTTTACCTCATGTTCGCTACTGAACCACACATATATACAGACATAAATTATCAATTTACATTCAATTTTCATTAAAAAGATATCAAATATTTCAAGCTTACCACAATTCATGGAATAATACACAGTTACGTTGACTGGCAATGAATATAGCACAATTTCGATCTGCCGATGTCCCAGGCTTTTATTTAGAAAAATATGCACTGGCGCTCAACGCACTGGTTCTTTAGTAAGTTTATTTGAAAATGTGGTGCTGACCTGACGCCTCTGATTGACTATATTGGCGGGTCTAACCAATCGTGCCATGTTTACACAAGCGTTTGAAAAAAAGTACTCCTACTCCCGTTTCCCTAACAACAAAGAATCAATATTTATAGTCCGACTAATCGTGTTTAGCCTTACATTTACTTTCCGCCAATCAAATAGGAGGTAACATGTCAGCCTATTTCCCGTACAATGGTGGTGTGAAAATCTGCCACTGAGCGATTCTGATTTTGGTGTTGTCTGACATCCCTCACTATTTCTTTTGGCTATAATTTGTTAATTCCTAGACTATTTGCGTAACGTTTAACATATTCTTTGTCAGCAAGTCCTAAGGAACCCAAATATATAAATTTAATGGGGCTAAGGGGCTGCGTTCAAAATATGCATTTTCTTCTACCTCCTGTTCACTTCGAATACGATGTGGTGTCTGGGTACTGTAATGTTTTCAAACGTAAACCAGTATAATGTCATGTTTCCTAATAAGCGTTTTTCAGGTTTTTAAAACCTAACTCGTATGGGTAGTGTTTTTTATCACTGTCGATTTGAAAAAAGCTAGTGCTTGTGGCCTTACACGCGTGTTAGGGGTGGCATTAATTGTGTATCGCGAGACTGTGGTAGTATTGCCTGCGTTCCGGCTTTCAGCCCCTCCCTTTCTTTCTATCCTTAGTCCATCTGTCTTTCGTTTATGGTAACTTAGTGTATAAAATGACATGAATGGAATATTAAATATAGGTCAGCTTGCGTATCTCAAGGTTTTTCTTAGAAAGGCAGTACACGTTTTATTGAAGAAAGCGTGTAGTGATGCAGTAGGCTTTTACTATCAACGTGAAACGTTACAATTTGCAGACGAAGGAGAAAACAAGGGGGATTTCGAGTACAGTCATTGTGACAGCACTGTTCTTTACCATTCTTCTTTCCTTTTATTGAAGTTATTTGTTAGGCTTTACATTTACTTTTTAATTTATATATGTGGATTAGAATTTCTCACGACAAATCCTCCCCACTTAAAACAGACGTTATATGTCAGTCTATAATTCTATATACACATAGAGAAATTTATTATTTTTCCTGGAGTTTAGGGTGATTCTCATCACACGGATGGCGGCTTAAAAAATCCGCTCCCAGATTTGTTTTTCCACTTATATACTCTATGCTAAACTCAAATGGCTGCATCAATAAGGACCAACGGAGTAATCTAGAATTCTCATGTCTAGCCTGTGCTAGAAACGACAAAGGTTTGTGATCCGTTTGCAACTTAAATGCCTTCCCATACAGATAAATATTGAATTTCTTTATCGCCCATATTACTGCAAGACATTCTTTTCGCTAGTTGAGTAATTGGTTTCAGCTTTATTCAACTTTCTGCTAGCATATGCCACTGGGCTTAATTCCCCATCCAATGCATCTGATTTCTGTAGCAGAGTTGCACCTAACCCAATATTACTGGCATCCGTCCTTACAATGAATTCTTGACTTAAGTCAGGTAATTTCAAAATAGGTTTACTTGTGAGCTTTTCCTTCAATTCCTGGTAAGCCATTTCACATTGTGGTGTCCATGTAATTCGATCTGGATTTCCCTTACGTGTCAAATCAGTTAACGGTGCACATATGGAATTAAAGTTTTTGATATACTTCTGGTAGAAACCACATAATGAGACAAAGGATCTCACGTCTTTCTTGGTTTGTGGTCTCGGGGCTTTCTTTAGTTTCTCTAAATTCTTGGGTCAGGGGTCATGTTTCCCTGATAAACTGTGTGTCCCAAGAATTCCAATTCTTTACATCCAACGCAACATTTGGTTGGTCGGGCTGTTAAATTCGCTTCCCTAAGTCGATTAAACAGCATGTTCAGAGAGTCAATGTGTTCCTCAAATGTTTCTGTTGCTATAAGGATATCATCCATGAAATTTGTGATACATGGATTATTCAGAGGGTCCAATAATTTTCTCATCATTCTAGAGAAGACACTAGGCGCATTCTTCAATCCAAATGGCAATCTATTAAACTCATAGTGTCCTTCTGAGGTACTAAAAGCTAGGTATGGTCTAACCTCAGGCTTTACTGGAATCTGATAGTATCCTTTACTCAGATCCACTTTTGAGAAATATTTAGCTTTATTTAGTCTGGCAAACAACTGATTTGTATCCGGCAATGGATCCACCTGTCCTTCTGTAATAGCATTCAGTCTCCTGTAATCTATACAGAGTCTATGTTCTCCAGAGGGCTTCCTTAAGAGTACAACACCGGAACTATACGAAGATTCACTGTGTGAAATAATTCCTTCCTTCAACAAATAGTCTATCTCTTCCTTCAAAGCTTTCTCCTTAACAAAAGGAATCGAATAGGGTTTCATACAGACAGGTGTGGGGTCTATCAGTTTCATATCATATTCCAATAAGTTTGTATGCCCTGGTCGGTCTGTTAACACCTCTGCATGATTATCTAGAACCTGTTGCACTCTCTCTTTCTGAGTTTTCGTTAAATGTGTACTGATTTTCACCTGTGCCGCTGTCTCACAGGGGTGTAATGGATATTCAAATGATGAAAGTGGTTCCTTTTTCATCTCCATGGCAATGGACAAGGTCAACAAGTGTGTCTCTTCCTGATGTTCTCTTTCCAAGTATTTCTTCAGGAGATTCACATGATAGATTTTTTCTTTCCCCTTCTTATCTATCTTATAATTTGTTCTAGACACCTTCTCTAGAACTGTATATGGACCTTGCCATCCAATTTGTAACTTATTCTGACTACCGGGTAGAAGAAGCAGTACCTTCTCTCCCACAGCCAAATCTCTGTCTTTAGCTTTCCTGTTATAATAGGCAGCATGTTTCTTCCTGGCTTGTTTCAAATTTTCATTGGCAAGTTTCCAGCCAGTTTTTAAACGAGTGGTCAGCTCATTCACATATTGGTATGAGGATGTAATATTTTCCTCTGCCTTTTCATCAGTCCACGTTCTTAACAGAGCTACATATGGATCTTTAATTTTGTGGACCTATTTGTCCATGCACCGGTATGGTCTCTTCCACTCGAAGCTCTATAGTGATGATTTTTCTTCCCAGAATTATCATGCACAAAACGACCGCTACCAATTTTTCTCTTGGGGCTTTCTCCCCACTTAGAATTCTTGATGAGAGATTTCCTCTCTACATCCTCTTCCTCCAGTTTGTTTAAGTCCGATTGAGGGATTTTCGGCTTATCCTGGGGTAAGACATCTTTTTGCACTCGCCGCATAGTGGCCATTGTAAAACAGTTAAGTGAAGCTTGTCCGTGAAAAGGGGCTTCCCATTCCCTTTGGTCCACTTTATCAAATTTATTTTTCTTTTTATTGTCAGGCCTAATTTTGCCCCGTGGCGTGTCCAGGTCCTGATCAATGTTCCCACTTGTGGGTGTTCCCTCATGTGCTATGCTACACCTTTCTACAAAATTCTCAATGTCCCACCTTGCCTTGGGCCAATAATAATTGTGAGCCACCTTTTGGATGATGGTACCAATTTTCTCATGGTCCCCATCCTGTTTCACATGTAGGCTCCTTATTAAGTCTGCCCTATATCTCTTTGGAAGAACCAACTGTCCGTGACCATGGGATCTAGTTCCGGCCTTCCTGTAAATCAACTTGTTTTTCATGTAAAAATCTCCCTTGCCTGGAGTTGTATGACAAGTTGACAATTTCCTGAAACAAGGCTTGAGGGTCTTATCCCCAGCCTGTGCCTTCCTCATCTCATCTGGAGTGGTATCTAACATAATATCCTCCTCCTGTCTTGAGGTCGACCTGACCTGAAGGGTGGCCATATACACAGGTTTCCTTCTACAATGGTCAGTGTCATGATTGTTCATCTTACAATTTTTACACCACCTTTTTCCTTGGTTGAAAGATTTTCTTTCATCATATTTCCTTTCATCGAATTGTGGGGGTTTTTTTTTATTGTCATACCGTGGCCTATCAAACTGGTGCTTACCTTTGTTTTGATCTCTAGGATCAAATTTATTAAAGTTCTGTGGTGCCCTAAAATTTTCTACCTGTTTCTTTTTATTACCTGATACCTCTGCCTGAGCAGCTTGATACCTTTCAGCAACATTTAGCAACTCACCCAGCCTCTCTGCACCTTGTTACATGAGAAACTTTCTCAGGTCTGGAGCCATGGACTCTCTTAGTTGTTCTATAAGGACCATTTCCTTAAGATCTTGGGTTTTCCCCAGAGAAGTCCATTTCTCCAAGTATGTCTCTAACCGTGCAGAGAACTGGTGATAGGTTTCACCTGACAGTAGTTTAGCTGACTAAATTTTTTCCTATAAAATTCTGCGTTCTTTTCATATCTTAACAAAAGCGCCTGCTTTAGCATGTCATAATTTTCCTGATCACCTCTGCTCATTTTGGCAAAAACTTCATAGGCTGCCCCACGAAGACCTTGAGATAACTTTAAGCTCCACCTTTCTCTCTCTAACCCATATGTGGTAGCTAATAGTTCATATCTATTTAGATAGCTCTCAATATCATCGTCTTTCTCAACAAAATGATCTAAATGAAAGTTCATAGCTGAGGTTGAGGCTCCCTGACTAGCAGTGGCATCAGAGGTAAAGGGACTGGCACCATTTTTAGGAGCATGGCCTTGAAACTCAAACTCCCTTAGTCGTAACTCATGTTCCCTTTGTAATCTCTTATCTTCTGCTTCCCTTTCTGCAGCTAATCGCTTGTCTTCCCTTTCTGCAGCCTGTCTTCTTTCCTCGGCTTCCAATGCTTTAGCCTTTTTGTCAGCCTCAATCTGAAACCTCTTAGCCTCAGCCTCAATCTGCAACCTCTTAGCCTCAGCCTCAATCTGCAACCTCTTAATTTCTTTTTCAGCCTCTAACTTTCTTTCGGCCTCTTTTTCTAATCTTCTTTCTTCCCGTTCAATATATTTGTCACATTCAGCAGTGACATAAGCAATAATAATTTGCCCGTCCATTCCTAACTCTTTCGCAGTCTGTACAGCAGCAGATCGAAATTTTGCCAAGTCGGCCATTGTCTAACATGCAATTGTAAACAATTCAATCTTTCAATAATTATCTAAGGACACTACAGGCACTGAGAGCTCAACCTTATTTATTTCCACCCAAGGATACCTTTTAATTCTTTTTATTCCCAATATCTATAACAGGAGAAAGTTCAATATCCCGGACGAGCCCCCAATATATGTGGTAAAGTGGGATGTTATAAATATTTATAGGGGACTTAGTGTACTGACTGAGATCAGCTGTGAAGGTATCTGTATCTAATAGGTGTAGTGTTTTGCAGATAACCTTACTTGCTACCACATTATACCTCAGTCAGAATTATTCTGGAATATTGTGATGACTACGTTAAATGTCTAGGGTATGTATATGATGAAGTGTAAGTCACAACAACAACAGACAGATAAACAATTTAATTTATTCCACCACACTTGACAACACTGTGACACTCACACACATTTAACACTCTATAAGACTATCTTTAATGAGGCACTGGTAAATTTTCAAATATAAATATGTATTAATTACTTTCACTAAAATTTGTGTCCTGATTCAAATACAAAGTGAACCAGGAATCACAATCAATTGTAATTACAATTTATATGTACAGAATTTATCAATATGAACCTTGTAGTGACATATTTTATTAATATTATCCTATGTGTGTCAGTTGTGTAGTAGTAATATGAGGTAATACTGGTTTTGTTTTTTCAAGCTATGTTGTTATTTGTCATCATGACTTCAAGTGTTTGTTTATCTTGGAAATAGTATGGGGAAAAGTTCACAGTTCCTATCAATTTAAACACTGTATTTTCCCTCTGTTTTATTATAAAGTCAGATTTTGAGGGGGGGGGGGGGAATAATGTTGGGCTCCTCTGGCCACAGACGCTTATCTTTCGTGATGGCGGCAGGAAAGACTCCTCTGCTCGATAGCCTCCCTGTGTTCTGGAGACACCTCACTGGTCACTATCTGGACCCAGGAGTATGCTGTCAGCCTCTAGGTTCAGCAAAGCTCAGACCAGGTGCTGCTCAATAACTTTAGGACCATGGTCCCTGAAACAAGAAGGTTGTACCTCCTATTTCAGAACTAATTTATAATAAATTTCCAGACTGAACACAATACATAACAAACACTGAGTTCAGAGCGGTAGGCCAACTGCTATCTTCATCTGAAACAATTTTCAGCAGTATACTCCTCCCTAATGGTTACTACGCCTCTGCAATTCCAGCATTATTTCTTTCTAGTCAATAAGATAGGTGTCAGTGTACTGTTTGGCAATTCCATGTAGTTTTACTTTCCTCCGACACCTTCTGTTCAGGGTGGAGCACTATATAGGCTTTACCTCATGTTCGCTACTGAACCACACATATATACAGACATAAATTATCAATTTACATTCAATTTTCATTAAAAAGATATCAAATATTTCAAGCTTACCACAATTCATGGAATAATACACAGTTACGTTGACTGGCAATGAATATAGCACTATTTCAATCTGCCGATGTCCCAGGCTTTTATTTAGAAAAATATGCACTGGTGCTCAACGCACTGGTTCTTTAGTAAGTTTATTTGAAAATGTGGTGCTGACCTGACGCCTCTGATTGACTATATTGGCGGGTCTAACCAATCGTGCCATGTTTACACAAGCGTTTGAAAAAAAGTACTCCTACTCCCGTTTCCCTAACAACAAAGAATCAATATTTATAGTCCGACTAATCGTGTTTAGCCTTACATTTACTTTCCGCCAATCAAATAGGAGGTAACATGTCAGCCTATTTCCCGTACAATGGTGGTGTGAAAATCTGCCACTGAGCGATTCTGATTTTGGTGTTGTCTGACATCCCTCACTATTTCTTTTGGCTATAATTTGTTAATTCCTAGACTATTTGCGTAACGTTTAACATATTCTTTGTCAGCAAGTCCTAAGGAACCCAAATATATAAATTTAATGGGGCTAAGGGGCTGCGTTCAAAATATGCATTTTCTTCTACCTCCTGTTCACTTCGAATACGATGTGGTGTCTGGGTACTGTAATGTTTTCAAACGTAAACCAGTATAATGTCATGTTTCCTAATAAGCGTTTTTCAGGTTTTTAAAACCTAACTCGTATGGGTAGTGTTTTTTATCACTGTCGATTTGAAAAAAGCTAGTGCTTGTGGCCTTACACGCGTGTTAGGGGTGGCATTAATTGTGTATCGCGAGACTGTGGTAGTATTGCCTGCGTTCCGGCTTTCAGCCCCTCCCTTTCTTTCTATCCTTAGTCCATCTGTCTTTCGTTTATGGTAACTTAGTGTATAAAATGACATGAATGGAATATTAAATATAGGTCAGCTTGCGTATCTCAAGGTTTTTCTTAGAAAGGCAGTACACGTTTTATTGAAGAAAGCGTGTAGTGATGCAGTAGGCTTTTACTATCAACGTGAAACGTTACAAATTTGCAGACGAAGGAGAAAACAAGGGGGATTTCGAGTACAGTCATTGTGACAGCACTGTTCTTTACCATTCTTCTTTCCTTTTATTGAAGTTATTTGTTAGGCTTTACATTTACTTCTTAATTTATATATGTGGATTAGAATTTCTCACGACAAATCCTCCCCACTTAAAACAGACGTTATATGTCAGTCTATAATTCTATATACACATAGAGAAATTTATTATTTTTCCTGGAGTTTAGGGTGATTCTCATCACACGGATGGCGGCTTAAAAAATCCGCTCCCAGATTTGTTTTTCCACTTATATACTCTATGCTAAACTCAAATGGCTGCATCAATAAGGACCAACGGAGTAATCTAGAATTCTCATGTCTAGCCTGTGCTAGAAACGACAAAGGTTTGTGATCCGTTTGCAACTTAAATGCCTTCCCATACAGATAAATATTGAATTTCTTTATCGCCCATATTACTGCAAGACATTCCTTTTCGCTAGTTGAGTAATTGGTTTCAGCTTTATTCAACTTTCTGCTAGCATATGCCACTGGGCTTAATTCCCCATCCAATGCATCTGATTTCTGTAGCAGAGTTGCACCTAACCCAATATTACTGGCATCAGTCCTTACAATGAATTCTTGACTTAAGTCAGGTAATTTCAAAATAGGTTTGCTTGTGAGCTTTTCCTTCAATTCCTGGTAAGCCATTTCACATTGTGGTGTCCATGTAATGCGATCTGGATGTCCTTTACGTGTCAATTCAGTTAACGGTGCACATATGGAATTAAAGTTTTTGATATACTTCTGGTAGAAACCACATAATGAGACAAAGGATCTTACGTCCTTCTTGGTTTGTGGTCTCGGGGCTTTCTTTAGTTTCTCTAAATTCTTTGGGTCAGGGGTCATGTTTCCCTGATAAACTGTGTGTCCCAAGAATTCCAATTCTTTACATCCAACGCAACATTTGGTTGGTCGGGCTGTTAAATTCGCTTCCCTAAGTCGATTAAACAGCATGTTCAGAGAGTCAATGTGTTCCTCAAATGTTTCTGTTGCTATAAGGATATCATCCATGAAATTTGTGATACATGGATTATTCAGAGGGTCCAATAATTTTCTCATCATTCTAGAGAAGACACTAGGCGCATTCTTCAATCCAAATGGCAATCTATTAAACTCATAGTGTCCTTCTGAGGTACTAAAAGCTAGGTATGGTCTAACCTCAGGCTTTACTGGAATCTGATAGTATCCTTTACTCAGATCCACTTTTGAGAAATATTTAGCTTTATTTAGTCTGGCAAACAACTGATTTGTATCCGGCAATGGATCCACCTGTCCTTCTGTAATAGCATTCAGTCTCCTGTAATCTATACAGAGTCTATGTTCTCCAGAGGGCTTCCTTAGGAGTACAACACCGGAACTATACGAAGATTCACTGTGTGAAATAATTCCTTCCTTCAACAAATAGTCTATCTCTTCCTTCAAAGCTTTCTCCTTAGCAAAAGGAATCGAATAGGGTTTCATACAGACAGGTGTGGGGTCTATCAGTTTCATATCATATTCCAATAAGTTTGTATGCCCTGGTCGGTCTGTTAACACCTCTGCATGATTATCTAGAACCTGTTGCACTCTCTCTTTCTGAGTTTTCGTTAAATGTGTACTGATTTTCACCTGTGCCGCTGTCTCACAGGGGTGTAATGGATATTCAAATGATGAAAGTGGTTCCTTTTTCATCTCCATGGCAATGGACAAGGTCAACAAGTGTGTCTCTTCCTGATGTTCTCTTTCCAAATATTTCTTCAGGAGATTCACATGATAGATTTTTTCTTTCCCCTTCTTATCTATCTTATAATTTGTTCTAGACACCTTCTCTAGAACTGTATATGGACCTTGCCATCCAATTTGTAACTTATTCTGGCTACCGGGTAGAAGAAGCAGTACCTTCTCTCCCACAGCCAAATCTCTGTGTTTAGCTTTCCTGTTATAATAGGCAGCATGTTTCTTCCTGGCTTGTTTCAAATTTTCATTGGCAAGTTTCCAGCCAGTTTTTAAACGAGTGGTCAGCTCATTCACATATTGGTATGAGGATGTAATATTTTCCTCTGCCTTTTCGTCAGTCCACGTTCTTAACAGAGCTACATATGGATCTTTAATTTTGTGGACCTATTTGTCCATGCACCGGTATGGTCTCTTCCACTCGAAGCTCTATAGTGATGATTTTTCTTCCCAGAATTATCATGCACAAAACGACCGCTACCAATTTTTCTCTTGGGGCTTTCTCCCCACTTAAAATTCTTGATGAGAGATTTCCTCTCTACATCCTCTTCCTCCAGTTTGTTTAAGTCCGATTGAGGGATTTTCGGCTTATCCTGGGGTAAGACATCTTTTTGCACTCTCCGCATAGTGGCCATTGTAAAACAGTTAAGTGAAGCTTGTCCGTGAAAAGGGGCTTCCCATTCCATTTGGTCCACTTTATCAAATTTATTTTTCTTTTTATTGTCAGGCCTAATTTTGCCCCGTGGCGTGTCCAGGTCCTGATCAATGTTCCCACTTGTGGGTGTTCCCTCATGTGCTATGCTACACCTTTCTACAAAATTCTCAATGTCCCATCTTGCCTTGGGCCAATAATAATTGTGAGCCACCTTTTGGATGATGGTACCAATTTTCTCATGGTCCCCATCTGGTTTCACATGTAGGCTCCTTATTAAGTCTGCCCTATATCTCTTTGGAAGAACCAACTGTCCGTGACCATGGGATCTAGTTCCGGCCTTCCTGTAAATCAACTTGTTTTTCATGTAAAAATCTCCCTTGCCTGGAGTTGTATGACAAGTTGACAATTTCCTGAAACAAGGCTTGAGGGTCTTATCCCCAGCCTGTGCCTTCCTCATCTCTTCTGGAGTGGTATCTAACATAATATCCTCCTCCTGTCTTGAGGTCGACCTGACCTGAAGGGTGGCCATATACACAGGTTTCCTTCTACAATGGTCAGTGTCATGATTGTTCATCTTACAATTTTTACACCACCTTTTTCCTTGGTTGAAAGATTTTCTTTCATCATATTTCCTTTCATCGAATTGTGGGGTTTTATTTTTATTGTCATACCGTGGCCTATCAAACTGGTGCTTACCTTTGTTTTGATCTCTAGGATCAAATTTATTAAAGTTCTGTGGTGCCCTAAAATTTTCTACCTGTTTCTTTTTATTACCTGATACCTCTGCCTGAGCAGCTTGATACCTTTCAGCAACATTTAGCAACTCACCCAGCCTCTCTGCACCTTGTTCCATGAGAAACTTTCTCAGGTCTGGAGCCATGGACTCTCTTAGTTGTTCTATAAGGACCATTTCCTTAAGATCTTGGGTTTTCCCCAGAGAAGTCCATTTCTCCAAGTATGTCTCTAACCGTGCAGAGAACTGGTGATAGGTTTCACCTGACAGTAGTTTAGCTTCCTAAATTTTTTCCTATAAAATTCTGCGTTCTTTTCATATCTTAACAAAAGAGCCTGCTTTAGCATGTCATAATTTTCCTGATCACCTCTGCTCATTTTGGCAAAAACTTCATAAGCTGCCCCACGAAGACCTTGAGATAACTTTAAGCTCCACCTTTCTCTCTCTAACCCATATGTGGTAGCTAATAGTTCATATCTATTTAGATAGCTCTCAATATCATCGTCTTTCTCAACAAAATGATCTAAATGAAAATTCATAGCTGAGGTTGAGGCTCCCTGACTAGCAGTGGCATCAGAGGTAAAGGGACTGGCACCATTTTCAGGAGCATGGCCTTGAAACTCAAACTCCCTTAGTCGTAACTCATGTTCCCTTTGTAATCTCTTATCTTCTGCTTCCCTTTCTGCAGCTAATCGCTTGTCTTCCCTTTCTGCAGCCTGTCTTCTTTCCTCGGCTTCCAATGCTTTAGCCTCTTTGTCAGCCTCAATCTGAAACCTCTTAGCCTCAGCCTCAGTCTGCAACCTCTTAGCCTCAGCCTCAATCTGCAACCTCTTAATTTCTTTTTCAGCCTCTAACTTTCTTTCGGCCTCTTTTTCTAATCTTCTTTCTTCCCGTTCAATATATTTGTCACATTCAGCAGTGACATAAGCAATCATAATTTGCCCGTCCATTCCTAACTCTTTAGCAGTCTGTACAGCAGCAGATCGAAATTTTGCCAAGTTGGCCATTGTCTAACATGCAATTGTAAACAATTCAATCTTTCAATAATTATCTAAGGACACTACAGGCACTGAGAGCTCAACCTTATTTATTTCCACCCAAGGATACCTTTTAATTCTTTTTATTCCCAATATCTATAACAGGAGAAAGTTCAATATCCCGGACGAGCCCCCAATATATGTGGTAAAGTGGGATGTTATAAATATTTATAGGGGACTTAGTGTACTGACTGAGATCAGCTGTGAAGGTATCTGTATCTAATAGGTGTAGTGTTTTACAGATAACCTTACTTGCTACCACATTATACCTCAGTCAGAATTATTCTGGAATATTGTGATGACTACGTTAAATGTCTAGGGTATGTATATGATGAAGTGTAAGTCACAACAACAACAGACAGATAAACAATTTAATTTATTCCACCACACTTGACAACACTGTGACACTCACACACATTTAACACTCTATAAGACTATCTTAAATGAGGCACTGGTAAATTTTCAAATATAAATATGTATTAATTACTTTCACTAATATATGTGTCCTGATTCAAATACAAAGTGAACCAGGAATCACAATCAATTGTAATTACAATTTATATGTACAGAATTTATCAATATGAACCTTGTAGTGACATATTTTATTAATATTATCCTATGTGTGTCAGTTGTGTAGTAGTAATATGAGGTAATACTGGTTTTGTTTTTTCAAGCTATGTTGTTATTTGTCATCATGACTTCAAGTGTTTGTTTATCTTGGAAATAGTATGGGGAAAAGTTCACAGTTCCTATCAATTTAAACACTGTATTTTCCCTCTGTTTTATTATAAAGTCAGATTTTGAGGGGGGGGGGAATAATGTTGAGCTCCTCTGGCCACAGACGCTTATCTTTCGTGATGGCGGCAGGAAAAGACTCCTCTGCTCGATAGCCTCCCTGTGTTCTGGAGACACCTCACTGGTCACTATCTGGACCCAGGAGTATGCTGTCAGCCTCTAGGTTCAGCAAAGCTCAGACCAGGTGCTGCTCAATAACTTTAGGACCACGGTCCCTGAAACAAGAAGGTTGTACCTCCTATTTCAGAACTAATTTATAATAAATTTCCAGACTGAACACAATACATAACAAACACTGAGTTCAGAGCGGTAGGCCAACTGCTATCTTCATCTGAAACAATTTTCACCAGTATACTCCTCCCTAATGGTTACTACGCCTCTGCAATTCCAGCATTATTTCTTTCTAGTCAATAAGATAGGTGTCAGTGTACTGTTTGGCAATTCCATGTAGTTTTACTTTCCTCCGACACCTTCTGTTCAGGTTGGAGCACTATATAGGCTTTACCTCATGTTCGCTACTGAACCACACATATATACAGACATAAATTATCAATTTACATTCAATTTTCATTAAAAAGATATCAAATATTTCAAGCTTACCACAATTCATGGAATAATACACAGTTACGTTGACTGGCAATGAATATAGCACAATTTCGATCTGCCGATGTCCCAGGCTTTTATTTAGAAAAATATGCACTGGTGCTCAACGCACTGGTTCTTTAGTAAGTTTATTTGAAAATGTGGTGCTGACCTGACGCCTCTGATTGACTATATTGGCGGGTCTAACCAATCGTGCCATGTTTACACAAGCGTTTGAAAAAAAGTACTCCTACTCCCGTTTCCCTAACAACAAAGAATCAATATTTATAGTCCGACTAATCGTGTTTAGCCTTACATTTACTTTCCGCCAATCAAATAGGAGGTAACATGTCAGCCTATTTCCCGTACAATGGTGGTGTGAAAATCTGCCACTGAGCGATTCTGATTTTGGTGTTGTCTGACATCCCTCACTATTTCTTTTGGCTATAATTTGTTAATTCCTAGACTATTTGCGTAACGTTTAACATATTCTTTGTCAGCAAGTCCTAAGGAACCCAAATATATAAATTTAATGGGGCTAAGGGGCTGCGTTCAAAATATGCATTTTCTTCTACCTCCTGTTCACTTCGAATACGATGTGGTGTCTGGGTACTGTAATGTTTTCAAACGTAAACCAGTATAATGTCATGTTTCCTAATAAGCGTTTTTCAGGTTTTTAAAACCTAACTCGTATGGGTAGTGTTTTTTATCACTGTCGATTTGAAAAAAGCTAGTGCTTGTGGCCTTACACGCGTGTTAGGGGTGGCATTAATTGTGTATCGCGAGACTGTGGTAGTATTGCCTGCGTTCCGGCTTTCAGCCCCTCCCTTTCTTTCTATCCTTAGTCCATCTGTCTTTCGTTTATGGTAACTTAGTGTATAAAATGACATGAATGGAATATTAAATATAGGTCAGCTTGCGTATCTCAAGGTTTTTCTTAGAAAGGCAGTACACGTTTTATTGAAGAAAGCGTGTAGTGATGCAGTAGGCTTTTACTATCAACGTGAAACGTTACAATTTGCAGACGAAGGAGAAAACAAGGGGGATTTCGAGTACAGTCATTGTGACAGCACTGTTCTTTACCATTCTTCTTTCCTTTTATTGAAGTTATTTGTTAGGCTTTACATTTACTTCTTAATTTATATATGTGGATTAGAATTTCTCACGACAGATTTCATAGCACACATTTCCCAATGGACGGTTACATAGTAGACATTTACCAATGGACGGTAACATAGCACATATTTCCCAATGGACGGTTATATAGTAGACATTTCCCAATGGACGATTACATAGCACAGATTTCCCAATGGACGATTAAATAGTAGACATTTCCCAATGGACGGTTACATAATAGACATTTCCCAATGGACGGGTTAGTATTACATAGTAGACATTTCCCAGTGGACGGTTAAATATATATTTTTTTTCCTCTAACCGGCGGCACTCGAGCTTTCCAGCTCTTTTGGCCCATTGACATGTCATTGCGAGGCTGGGGGTTCAGTGGACTTTCCTTCAAACCCGGTCAGGAGCTTCGCTCCTTCCCATCCACACGGGATTTATGTGCAGGAGCCGTTCAGGTTATTCAGTCAAATTTCCGGTCGTAAACATTCCTTCAAACGCTGACGCCCGGGTTTGAACAATGAAAACCTGGTCGCTAGTACAACGCCGTAGCCATTACACCAGCGCTGCTCCCACGGTTAAATATTACATAGTAGACATTTCACAATAGACGGTTACATATTACATAGTAGCCATTTCACAATAGACGGGTGCATAATGCATAGCGTACATTTCACAATAGACGGTTACATATTACAAAGCACACATTTCACAGTGAACGGTTAAATACAAACCGAAACAACAACTATATTCATGCTGTAAAGAACATAGAATGTAATTAAAACCTGAAGTAGAAGCTTAGTACAAGATCTATCTCGGCCATTCCTCTCTTCTCACAGCAACTCCTTTCGTTCAATGAAGGAAAACAAAAAAAAACCTATCACTTTCAGGGGAAACTACTCGGCTGGTTTAATGTAAGGGGCAACTACACGGCTGGTTTAATGTAAGGGGCAACTACACGGCTGGTTTAATTAACTCCGTTCAATATCTAGGATTATATTTATTTATTATAGTTTCGATCTTTTGTCAATTACTTTCTACTTCTTTCTTCTTTATCGTTTGCTTACATATAAACACACATATTTCTGTAATAACATTGGCGGTTTGTCTCAGGCTTCTTTTATCGCCATTTAGTTGTTCTCTCGAATTGAATGATGAAGCCCATGCTGTCAAACTACTCTTCTCGCTGATTAGACATTGTGTGAGTCTTGTTATATTATCTGCTTGTCTTCCCCACACGGGCACAGTTTAGTTTGCTAGTTTTTTAATGCGCGGAGCACATTGTACATTAGTCTGCACTGGCCGGATCTTGGCCTCAATATTATCACCTGATCCCTTCTCAATAAAGTTTACTGTCACTCGAGGTGAGAAGACGATGACACATACTGAGGAATGTTATGATTAAAATTCGTAACGATTGTGTCTATATAATAGGTAGCTCTACCAGGCTCCTTTTTTGTTTATTTTATACGGGGTCACTGATTAATACGGAAAGTGACGTCATGCCGATATGCTTGGCTGGATCACGTGAAGCTAGAGAAGTACGGGGCCTTCTACCAGTGTGTGTCATGGCGAGTGGACGCATGTGTTTGAGCTGCGGAATTTATATATATATTAAAAGGTTATAAATGAAAAGGACGGCGTTCCAGACATGAACGGACTGCTTACAGTTATATTGACGACTGCATATAATATGCCATTTGTGTATTGGCTTGATCTGTATTCCCTTTGGAGCAGCGTGAATTGTTACATAAAATGTAGATCGTCCACTTCGTCCATTGTGGCTTAAATAATTCAGAGTGATGTTGGTATGTTGCGGTGTCTTATACGTTTACTACCCTAGACGGTATCTTGGCCACAGGAACCATCCTGTCATTAAATATTAACATTAACAATATAAAAGACTCGTAACAGGAAGCATGCTGATAACATTACAAGTCACCCTTGTTCTGGAATCCGTAGGTAAATGAGGTAAGGGGAGTTCCAACAACACACGGAGAAGAGAGCTGGAGACACAAGTGACACGGATAAAGAAAACATGGATGACCATAAATGAATGGTACAAGAATGGAGGATTTAGCATGTATTTGTTGAAAGTCTATGCTCCTTCAGGCGCTGAAGAGTAATGAAGGAATGTTACTGTTATATTTGGCTTTTGGTGTTCTTTACGCCATTTTTAATTAATTGTTTTATTTATTTATTTTATCTTCTCATATGTGGGGTAATCTGTACACTTAGACTAGTAAATTATGCTGACCTCCCTTTTGAGTGATAGATCGTAATATATGCAACTTTGATAGATCGTAATATATGCAACTTTGATAGATCGTAATATATACAACTTTGATAGATCGTAATATATACAACTTTGATAGATCGTAATATATACAACTTTGATAGATCGTAATATATACAACTTTGATAGATCGTAATATATGCAACTTTGATAGATCGTAATATATACAACTTTGATAGATCGTAATATATACAACTTTGATAGATCGTAATATATACAACTTTGATAGATCGTAATATATGCAACTTTGATAGATCGTAATATATGCAACTTTGATAGATCGTAATATATACAACTTTGATAGATCGTAATATATACAACTTTGATAGATCGTAATATATACAACTTTGATAGATCGTAATATATACAACTTTGATAGATCGTAATATATGCAACTTTGATAGATCGTAATATATGCAACTTTGATAGATCGTAATATATACAACTTTGATAGATCGTAATATATACAACTTTGATAGATCGTAATATATACAACTTTGATAGATCGTAATATATACAACTTTGATAGATCGTAATATATACAACTTTGATAGATCGTAATATATACAACTTTGAGGTCCGAGTGGCTAAGAGGTATGGCGTCCGCCTTTAATTCTAAAGATACCGGGTTTGGTGTGCAGTACAAGGAACATATTTTGTGAAATATTTTCAGAAGTAGTGTGGTCCTAATGATGTCATACTCCCTCATGATCTCATAGTAGTCAGGTCGGATGCCTAGCCTTCTCGGAAAAGGGCAAAAAAAAAAAAAAATAGGAGGTCCCGTGTGCAAGTTGCGCACGTTAAAAATCCCACGGCAGTTATAAATCGTAAAAAGTAAGCCACAAGGCCGCTGCCTTGACAAAATTTAAAAAATTAGAAACCTACCACCACAAAAATATTTATAGAATGTGTGACTCTTACATACACACATTGAAGTTCGTGCACTGTGCTGAGATTCTCCTTGTGTGATCTAAGGGAGGAGATCGGAGCAGTAATGTAGTTGTCCGTTTGCAAGGAAGATCGTCATTAAAACCAAACCAAACTTTGGTCTTATCCAACAACCAACATATTTTCTGTGCCCAGTGTTCCACTAGCATTTGTCAAGTTCTGTCCTTTAGTTGCACGTTCATGTTTGAGAGGAGCTCGGCTATTCTCAGTTGTCTTCTTACTGTCAGTCACCCGTGTTTCAGAACCATTCATTAGGACTGCCTTGATTTTTTTTTTTTTTTTTGGAAGATTCTTATTTTTGTGTTGGACAGAACAGAACGGATGTCTCGTATTTATGTTTATACGAGTAAGTCATCCGACAAATAACATGGCGGGAAATAAATATGTTGTGCTCTTTCTGCGGCACGTCCTGATGACGTCATTAATTCTCCTGTTGTCGTTTATATGGATCCATTGGTTATAAAGATATGGAGTAACCAGTCAAAAAATAGCTTGGGGAGAAGGGGGAAAAAAGCCAATAGACTGAAATTCGACTAATTAATTAATAGCTAGTTTATCATAACATTGTCACAGAATGGATTGGGTCGACCCCTTCTTCTTCCTAATCTCCGTTTCACTGCGGCAGTAATCGGTACATTTTGTATTGATTTTATTGCCGTTTTTCCGAGTCGCACCCTTTTCTTTCTCTATCCTATGGAGCAGATATTTTGTATCTACATTCTTTCGCTACTTTCATTGTATTGTGTCTTGTCTGTTTATCTGAAACTCCTGGTGGATGACAATACTAAACATTCGCAGGAGCGGCTGAGAGAATATTATCGACTATCAAGTTGGTTAATCGCAGGCGCGGCCGATATCAGTACACAGATTAACATGTACATCGCCCAGCGCAGTCTGCTTAATCACTGATAAGGCATGGGTGCATCGCCGCCAAGGTTATAAAGAGACGGATTTTGTGTGAGCTCAAGCAACAGATAAGACATTACTTTAACGAAAGTAATAATTTGTTACATCTTACACACATTGTCGTGTAAGGTTACCGACCTGTTTGTGAGTTGGTACACAGGGCAATCGAATGTTTACAGCCCATTTTCAGAAAAGTAATGTTTGCAATTTTGCAATAGATGAGTCATGCAAAAAATTCAAATCAGATTGACTGATCATTTGAGCCCCATAACAAACAGAGTGGGGTAAGACAGTGAATATAACCTGACACATTTCAGTGTTTTTTCACTGTGAGATTCACGCTTGCCAAAGACACCAGACGTGCCAGTTAGAATTCAGAATTTCCATTTATCAGACCGGACACCTTTTATTGGAGTATTCATCAGGATTTACAATTCAGCCCAGGAAATCTCTATCATTTTAATAAGAAAAGCCGCTGTCTGAGGAACCTGAAGGAAACACACGGAGTCAGAAAGGGAATTAAAGTTCAAATTAACGACCCCAAGTACACGTGTAATAAGGCAACTGCCAGTACCTTTTATTCATCTGGGGAAAAAGTATGTGAGCCAGGATTGGCGTAAGTTGTGATTTTACATTCTATATTTTATTACTAACATGTAAACTAACATATATATATATATATATAATATATATATATATAAATATTATATATATATATATATATATTATATATATAATATATATATATATATATATATAATAAATATATATATATATGTATAATATATATGTATGTATGTATATATATACATATGTACATATGTACATATGTACATATGTACATATGTATATATATATATAAAATATAATATATATAATATATATATATATATATATATATATATAATATATATATATATATATATATATATATATATATATATATATACGGCATATATTGCCATGTAAATTTTAATATGTGAAAATCGCTAGTGGATGTCCCAGTCATTTGAGGCTGGCAACCTCTGCGTATAGAATGATGATTCATGAACTACCACTGCACGGGCTCGTGACTGCTTTATTGCTAGTTTTTTATAGAGAACTAAACGCATAAAGAGTCCCAGGTTCCATACGGAGCCGGGAGGGAAAGATGAAAGAAATGATGTACATTCTAAGTATAATACTTACAGTTTCAAAGCAGTGTAAATGTCCCTATAAACATAGTTACTTTAAAATTAATGTAAGTTATCAAGCTTAAACCAGTGTAAATGTTTATGTGAAAATATTCATTTGAAAGTAATGGAAGTTTCAAAAGCCGTTATGCCTACTTTATGTGTAGCATTGGGCAGAGCAACCTAACCTTTGAAGTGAAGACAGGAGTACGACAGGGACGCCCCTTATCAACCACTCTATTTTTAACAGTCATAGACTGGGTGATGCGCCAGACAACAGAGGGCAATCCAAGAGGAATACGATGGACTACATTTTCTACATTGGAAGATCTGGAATATGCAGATGACATTGCACTGCTAGCACATTCACATCAACACATCCAGGAGAAAACGGATAGACTTAATAAGTATAGCCAGCAGGTGGGCTTGAACATCAACCTAAAGAAGACAGAGATCATGACGCTCAATGTGAGCAACCCTGAGCCCATATCAGTAAGGAATCAGCAACTGGAACAGACAGATGCCTTCACATACCTAGGATGCATAGTAACACCAGGCGGCGGAGCAAGCAGAGACATCAACAACAGAATGAACAAAGCAAGAACAGCCATTTTTAGTCTAAACAACATCTGGAAGTCCTCTCAGTACAGCACAAGCACAAAATTAAGATTATATCAGAGCTGTGTGCTTTCTGTGCTTCTCTATGGCGCGGAGAGCTGGAGAGTTACAGAGAAGGAAATGTCGAAATTGTCCTCTTTTCACACAACATGCCTAAGAAAAATTCTCCGAATCTTTTGGCCGAATACCATCACCAACCAAGATCTGCTTACTCGGAGCAAGCAAGAGGACATGCACAACATCATAGCTGGCAGACGCTGGAGCTGGGTTGGCCATGTCCTCAGAAGAGACCCCGATGCCATCACAAGAACAGCTTTGCTTTGGACCCCTGAAGGAAAACGAAAGAGAGGCCGACCAAAAACAACTTGGCGGAGGACTGTGGAAGCTGAGATGCAAAGAATGAACCAGAGTTGGGGCACTGTACGAAGGATGGCCGCCGACCGAGCAAAGTGGAATCAATTTGTTGTTGCCCTACAAGACGCCACTAGGCGTAATGGCCACTGACTGCTTTGACGGTCGGCGGCTAAGGATCAAAGAAGAAGAAGTTTCACACCAGTGTAAATATCGATGTCAGCATATGCACTTTAAAATTAATGGAAGTTTCAAACTTTTCAAATCAGTGTAAACATAAATGGAAACATATTCAATGTATATTGTGAACACTTTTCAATCAGTGGAAAAGTAAATGTAAACATATTCTTTCTGTACTATTAACCTTTTCATTTAAATGTAATTGTGACGTGGAAATGTAAATATAGCCTCAGAAATCCGACCACCTTTGCTGCCTCAGTTAGCGTTTATGTTTTGCGAAGGCGAAATTATGCAATTCGCTGTCTGTTGGCTCACTTTTGAAGCCACGCCTATTTTCGTGTCTTACATGCGCTAATGAGTGTTTACAAACAGACATATTAGCTAGTCCGCGACCTGTCAGACAACAGTCAGCGAGCCATGATTTGCTTACCTGAATTCTCACGCGAGCTGATTTGCCATCATCATGGTTGACAGACAGAAGCACGCGGGAGATAAGCGGTTTCTTTGAAGGGGAAACGCGGGCATAAATTTTCCCGACGTACCTGTTTGATGTTTATACATACAGGGAGATAATCGTTTGATATCAGAAGCGAACAGAAAATCTCGGGAGGAAAAAGGGAACACGAGTAAGCCTTTGTTGTCGATTTGCAACGGCTAACAGAGTGACCTAGGATTTTTGATCGGGGGGAAATAGTTTCCTGAATTTCTGCTATTCACGAGAAGTGTGAAAATTCCCATTCTCGCGATAATAACACTCAAATCGGTATATATACAGCGCTCTCTCAAACTCAGTGTTAGAGTTGCTCAGAAATTTCTTGGATAATCTAAGCACGTAGGACTAAAACCATTTCTTCGCTGGATGTGTTAAATTGTCCCGTGGGGATTACATTTTCTGATTTGGTGTAAAAGAAATTGTGCTTAAGTGTTAAAAATATGTTAGGTTTACCAGTTTATTAAATATAATTCCCTAGCGTTTAAAACCAGTGAATTAACCTAACGCATAGATATTTCTTGCCAGTCGTTCAGAGTAATGTAATTTCAAATGCCGCTTTTTGTTATTACACAAGAAGATACGGCTTAGCTGACTGAAATTATTAAGGGTGACGGATCAGTGACCGCATAGAATTCACATTATATTTCATTGTGTGAAATTAAAATAGTGACTAGAGTAATTGTTATGTGACTAAACAACAGACGCTGACAAATAGCTAGTAGTGACAGGCAGATTTTGTTAAAGTGCGCGTATAGATAAATTGAATAAAGGACTTTGTGTGCTGTTCACTTTCTCGCAGGCAATACGGGGGAGGGCACATACCCTTCTTTCCCGACATGCCATTGCGGAAAAACGTAGGACAGGATAGTAGCAGTTTTTTAAATGTTCTTTTCTTCTTTAACTAGCACTCAATCAAAAACGAGCTGCCAGTGGTCTAATATCACCAGTAACATTCTTATTATTATTGGGTCTTCGATTTTCGGACCTGTTCAGTCCTCTTTCTGCATTCAGAGAGAGACCAAATATAAACAATAAGATTAATTGTAACTGGACGGTACCTTCCAAAAATTATTTTTTACCAAAATTTTCCAGCCCACTGGGCACACGAAAGAACATATATTCCTGACCTTTGACAGACACAGCACTGGATTTATTCATACAGTTGTGCTGTTTCAAAATCGGCACTCATCATAAAGTCAGCCGATAGGATTAACCATCGATTACCAGTTTTTTTATATATCGTAACATTTTATTTTTGTCTGAACAACCAGAGGCTAGACAATACAGGAACTACTTTTTCCTCCTTTTATTTTTGTAACTGTGAACGTCCCGAGAACGTCTTGCTTCAGTAACTATATGTGGTGACACATGATTCATCCAGGAAAACTTAAAACCGACATCTTGGGCGACCACCTTTTAATTATTATTAGATACCAAGGCTGGTCTGGGGCCGGATTTGGCAACCCAACTGACAATATATGTTCAGAATATAATAATTTTCCAAGGGATAACTGCCCCAGTATTAGGTAAGTGTTGCGTGATTCTTTTCTTCTTACAGTTTCTGTGGTGTTCGTTCCAAGCGCTAACCACTATCAGGTTGTTGATACTGCTCGTCCAGTCACACTGTTAGTTAAATAGGTCAGGCCACCGAAGGTTGGGGCCCTGACACGGTGTACTGTTAGATGCGTGTGGCTTGAATGAATGTGTGAGTGTAGACATAAATTAATGAAGACGCGAATGGATGATAGTTCTACTAGTACACAGGACACTCACTCCAATCATATGCATGGTAGTCAATAACTGCTGGAACCACTGTAAGATTTCTCAGACATTTAATCGGACGCACACACTGACACATAGCTACAGTCATTTGAACAGGTTGGCAAAAGATCATCGTATACTTGAAAAATGGGTGACAATATCAGATGTACATTTATGTGGCCTGTCAATATAATGGAACGATAGTAGGCAAGCACTCAATATTCTGGTTGTCTATCGTTTCATGCTTCAACTGACTAATCGCGTCAGTTAAGGTGGATACATAAACATCAACAATGGTTCACTGTCAGAACCTTCTCTTGGCTAAGTTTCTTAAGCCGTAAATTCATCAAATGTTTATAGCAACAATATTAAACACCAGTAGTGGGTTTTCATAATATGTAGATCTCTGTACCATCGCCAGATAATAAGACCTTTTCTGTTCTCCGACAATGATCCGCTTACAATGGCGGGAATCCAAGATGGCTCTCCTCCGTGAGCTTCGCTCACCCAGGATGGAAAAATTATGAAGCAGAATTACTTCGTAATTCATACGTAAATGTCCTCATTGGGCTTCTATAAATTTCTGCTATCAATAAGGCTGGATACATCAAGTGATCTAGTGGTGCTAAATAACACGACATCTTCATCTGTAATCAACAATCCTAGATAGACGATAATACGTCTCCCATCTAGGCTTAGCAAAAAAGTTCAGCAAAAAATGTTCTGGTGTTACCTGGCTTTAGGAAAACACATACAAGCGAATAACGCACGCTATTCCTAGGCGTTAATAATGGACATTAGGAGAATCTCTGATAATACCATCATACAGAGAAACAACCTCCTTCCAAGAATAAATCACAGAGATCAATCAAACTTTCTAATCGACCAGCCCATAGTAGCGACGACATGACAGCCTTCTCTGTCCACACACAGAATCGACGCATGCGCAGAAAAGACCTTTCACCCCAGAGTTCAGCTCACAAAATAGTCCGACATAGAAATACAAAGATACAAAGATATAAGACCGAATCACCATCGAACAATCAAAGTTCTGTCCCTTAGACTGAGAATCATTGATTCTCAAATAAATATTTTTCATCAGACGAATAGTTATCCTTTTCATTTGTATGCCTACCAACAGTAATCTGTGCGTCACCACTCAAAAGAATATGTGCGCAACAGACTACCACACCCCCCGGGAAAAAATGAAAATCATTTTTTTTTCATCTGAGAGCAACATACAATCGGCTCACGACGCATGTATAATGCGCAGATGAAGAATATCAGCAATTTATAACGCCAAATTAAGGCAAAGTCGAAGTATAGATCGACCGGTGAGAATATATCTAAACATCTCAGAGAAAGTATTTCTCTAAGTATAAATATTTCCAGGGAGGTGTCACCAACGCATATTACAATACTGGCAATGACACAATGTATACAATAATTTCAATTACAATTTCATATTAAGTACCATAAGTTCATGATTGACAAAAGAAAAATCATCAAAAGAGTAGCGGTGCATATACATTAGTGAACCGCTAAGTGTTTATACAATCACTATATCATATATTACCAATGTGTACATATTTTGATATAGAAAAAATAACTGTTGTAAAGCTAGACAAATTACAAAGTCCAAGACTTAACAGTTAGGTGGAATCATGTGGGCATCTAGACAGAATGTCTGCCATCACATTTTCTGAACCACGGATAGCTCGCACCGAGAAATGAAAAGGTTGAAGAGCAATGGCGTATCGAGATGATCTCGAGCTCTTCAAGTTTTTACTTTGAATAGCCGTAAGAGCTTTCTGGTCAGTTTCCACTATGAAATGCGCGCCAAGAAGGAATCTTTGAAGTTTGAAAATTGAACAAACCATTGCCAAAAGTTCACGGTCTAAAACCGAGTAATTCCTCTCTGCCGCATTAAGTTTTCGTGAGATATACATTACAGGATGCAGAGCTTCAGAGTACTCTTGCATTAATGCCGCTCCAATCCCAGTGGATGAAGCGTCACTACGAAGAACAAATGTCTTATCTGTAGTAGGTAACATTAAAATAGGTGGTGTTGAAAACAAAGTTTTAATCTTATCGAAAGAGGATGGGCATTCCTGAGACCAGTGGACCATATTAGGAGACCGTTTTTTTAGTAACGAAGAAAGCGGTGCCATGATAGAGGATAGATTCTGAATGAATCGTCCATAAAATTGTATAAGACCTAATAGACTTCTCACTTGCTTTTTAGTCTTAGGAATAGAGATGTTAAGTATTTTACTGGTATTATGGTCCTCTGTTTTTAGGAAACCATGACCGACACGGTGACCTAGGAAAGAAATTTCGCTAAAACCAATACATGCTTTAGAGGGTTTCGCTGTCAACTTATGCTCGCGTAAGGTAGACAGTAATTCACCTAATCCCAAATAGTGATCTTCCCAAGTATCACTGAAAAGACAGATGTCGTCTAAGTACGCAATGACATTTGAACGATGAGATAGGATTCGACGCATCATGCGTACGAATGTAGCTGGGGCGTTCATAAGGCCGAAAGGCATGAAATTCCATTGAAATTAACCCCTAGGTGTAGAAAAAGCAGTAAGAGGTTTGGCTCGTTCACTTAATGGGACTTGCCAATATCCTTTTGACAAATCAAGTTTAGTGAAGAAATGAGATTTAGAAAGCCTAGTAAGTAGCTCTTCTAGTAAAGGCATAGGTTCGGCATCGAACTTCGTAACCTGATTCAATTTGCGATAATCAACGCAAAGACGTATGTTATTGTCTTTTTTCGAACATAACCATCGGCGAAGAATATGCAGAACTGGATGGTTCGACTATTTTTAATTCTATCATCTCATCCAACTCTTTCTCGACCTGTGTTTGAAAATGTATAGGTATAGGATATGGTCTGACCCTAATAGGATTATGGTCAGTTAGAATAATGTCATGTTCAGTGACATTGGTGTGTCCAGGAATGTCAGTAAGGACATCCTGAAATGTTTGTAATCATTGAAGAAACTTGTCGCTGTTCCTCTAGAGATAAATTAGGAGAAACAGTAACGTTTTTCCATGATTCACTAGAATGAAGCGAAATCACTGGAAGAGGGAGATTTACATCCGAGAAACTTGTTTCTTCATCCTGTATTACTGACAAGGATGAGAAATGACCATGTGGTACTGCGGAATCGTCCGTTGCCTGGAAAATAGGCAGCAAATACTCAGGACGTTCATGGAATTCCGTAAGCATATTGATGTGGAAGGTTTTATGCTTTCCATCAATATCAACAATATAGTTGTTAAGAATAGAACTGGTGTAAGGGGAAGTAAACTGGAGTATGTTAGTAGTTGAAATAGATTTTGAGTTATAGCACTTAGTTGCTTGTAGCTATCGAATTATTTAGAGAGTATCTCGTGATAGTTTCGAGAGACAGATTACAGACAGCGTGGAAAGCGCTGATATATTTATTCTGTATTGTTTTGAGTTGGGGGAGAGAAGCTCGCTGCTAGCCCGCAATTGTTTGTGTTGAGTTTAAGCAGTGAGAAAGTCTCGTGACTGCTTTTGAGCGGAACGAGTGTGTTATCTGGGGAGAGTGTTCCGGGCGTTTTGACCGGGTAGGAGGACAGTGTTTTTGGGAAGTGTGAAATGCCTGTACAGTGCTGAATTTAAAATGTCGACGGATTTTTCGCTGTGGGTACAGCGTAGTATGAAACTGCAGTTTGAATTATTGTGGTAGTATAAACCTGCAGTTTGAACTATTGTGGAAGTGTTTATAACTGCAGTGTACAGTACCTTAGGCCATGAATCATGATAGCTGCTGAGTGCAGGATTCTTTATAGTGCTAAGTTTAATAAGAGTACTTTAGGCCATGAATCATGATAGCTGCTGAGTGCAGGATTCTTTATAGTGCTAAGTTTAATAAGAGTACTTTAGGCCATGAATCATGATAACTGCTGAGTGCAGGATTCTTTATAGTGCTAAGTTTAATAAGAGTACTTTAGGCCATGAATCATGATAACTGCTGAGTGCAGGATTCTTTATAATGTTGAGTTTAATAAGAGTACTTTAGGCCATGAATCATGATAACTGCTGAGTGCAGGATTCTTTATAGTGCTAAGTTTAATAAGAGTACTTTAGGCCATGAATCATGATAGCTGCTGAGTGCAGAATTCTTTATAACGCTGAGTTTAATATGAGTACTCTAGGCCATGTATTATGATATCATTGTAGCTGCCGAGTGCGCAGTCATTATGTGGTACTTTATATCTTGTGTTGTGCTGTGTATTTCCATATCAATGTGTTGTGACGTGAATAAACCCATATGAAATGTCACCAGTCGTTTACAACCCCTAATGACTCGTGTGTATGCACCTGTGGCGTGAACGACTAAACCAACACACGCACTTAATATTACAAGTGTGACAGGGAACTTAACACATAGTTAGAAATAGCCCCGGAGTGGGCGTGGTCTATTTATATTGAGAACCTGTTCATCGCTTACCAGTGGACTTCTACAGTGTTTGCCTGTGTGGCGTATATGTATGTATCAAATGTAGACATTACCAGATCCACAACACAACAGCAACGTTAGCAGATAATCAATAAGACACCCTTGTCAGTGTCCATACACCAATCCTTTGTATCAGTATCAGTGACAGCCATGGCTTTCACGTGCTTTACGGAGGTACAACAGTAATGACCTCATGAAATAAACCCTATAGTTGCAACAGTGGTGGAAATCTAGGTGCAATAATCCCTTTGGGTGCAACAGTGGTGGCATTCAATATCGTTCGTATCAATAGTCAACATCGGAAATTTTCGAGATTATATCGAACGGACCTTTCCATGAGATAAGAAGTCTATTTTCCCTACAAGGTAGCAGAACATATGCTTTGTCCCCAGGACAAAGTTGTCGTAAGGTTCTCTTCTTATTGGCAAATTGCCTTGCCTTCTGTTTGGCAAATTCAGAAGAAGAAGTTGCTAATCTGCATGCTTCGATAATCTTGTGTCTAAGCGCGATGACATATTCGTAAGAAGATTTTGTGTCATCATCAATATTATCAGCGGTTATAAGATCATGAAGCAAAGACATAGGGCCGCGCGGTCGCGCGCCGAAGACAAGTTCAAAGGGAGAAAATCCTGTATGTTCATTGGGGACCTCTCTATACGCAAAGAGGGCCGCGGGCAAAACCCTATCCCAATCTTGAGGATGATCCTCAGTTATCTTCCCTAGTAAGTTTTTGAGTGTTCTGTTTAGACGTTCCACCATCCCATTAGACATAGGATGATAGATACTACTCAATGATCTATCTATCTTCAGAGTAGACATCACTTGAGACATGGTATCCGATATCAATTGGGTGCCATGATCTGATAATATTTCTCCGGGAAATCCCAGACGAGAAAATATTAGCCAAAGAGCGTCTGCAATATCGGCAGTGGAAATGCTCTTCAGAGGTATAGCCTCTGGCCAACGTGTGCACATGTCAACACACGTTAAGATAAACTGATGTCCTCTGGCAGATTTGATCTTAAACGGACCAATAATGTCTATTGCCATTTTCTGAAACGGCCGAATAGGAATATCTGCAGCCTGAATAGGTGCAGCATGGCGTGGACCTTTGGATTTGACTTCTTGACATACCTTACAAGATCGGCAATAAATCCGTATGTCTTTGTTTACGAAAGGCCAAAAGAAAGCCGCAAGAACTCTTGACTTAGTACGGGAAAAACCCATATGTCCAGCACACTGACAGTCATGAGCGTGCTGCAAAACTTTAACTCTCAAATTCTTGGGAACAAGAATCTGAGAATGCATTGACGTAGTAGAGTCTTGGACCATACGCACAAGTACGCCATTCTTCATTGTAATCCAAGATTTTCGATTTGTATCTTTATTTGCATCACCTTTTGTTGCAAGAGTGAAGAATTTCTTTAGAGTGGGATCATCTTCTTGCTGTTTTATAAATGAGTCACGAGAAATTACCAAGGGATCATCTTGGTTATGCACTTCAGTATCTTCAGTAGATGAAGTTTGAGGCATATTGAGAGCTTGTGCTCTTGTGACTACTGCATTAGCAGTTTGCATATTTTGTTCTTCCCAAGCAGCAATTTGTTGCGGAGTGCATTCTTTGACTCCGTGAATACGACCAATGATGAGATCAGCGATCGGATTCGGCAGAAGACATGCGTGCACATCTCCCGTAAAGAAAGGAGTAGCAATATTGATGATAGCAGTAGAGTACTTCTCTAAGGTGCAGCCAAATGTTACACATTTGACTACTTTGCCTGTGGCACGGGAAGGATCTACGAGTGACTGTCTAACACCAATGGTGGTGCATCTAGAATCAAAAAGAATTGAGACTGGGCTATCATTTACTAGACCTTTATGTAAGACAAGAGATCCTCTTCCATCATGTGCGACTGACGCAGGAAGAGCAGGAAGAGGGTGACCACAACTTAAAGTAGACACCGTAGTTGGTTCAAATAATGTTTTGCATTGGGGGCATTGAGATGCTCTCCCAAAATCAAAAGCAGAACATGCCATATTATTAGAGTTTTTATTATCATTAGTCTGATCAGAGGCTTCATGTGACTCTTGCTGCGCAGAGTTTGCCTGATAATGTGATTTATGTCCCTTGTGTTGCGATCTACCTCGCTTATTATTGCCTCTCCAATTATTATTGTCTCCTCTATTGTAACCCCTATTTGGGTTTGAGTCATAGTTCTCATGGTTACAATCATTATGTTCATTATAACAAGTATCTCTGTAATTATGGTCTTGTTGTCTCCATGACGGATGACTTGGATAGCTCCTGTAATGACTTCCTCTGCGGAAATTCCTATAATTGTGGCAACCCCTGTATCGAGGGCTGTCAGCTCGTCTCCAGTTCTTCGAAGAAGAACCTTGAAATGATTGATTACCTTGATTTTGATAGTTATTTGCGTTACTCTTTTTATCAAACCTGTTTTGTGGTCCTTGAAATTTGTGTGAATAATTAGGGTTGT
Organism: Oreohelix idahoensis; assembly: GCA_024509875.1. Classification (NCBI taxonomy): domain Eukaryota; kingdom Metazoa; phylum Mollusca; class Gastropoda; order Stylommatophora; family Oreohelicidae; genus Oreohelix; species Oreohelix idahoensis. The sequence goes on from JAMPIV010020734.1 coordinate 95,570, forward strand.
ATGGTGTTGCTGAAGCAACTGGCATACTTTCCTTAACCTTAGCATTGCTAATAGCTACGTCCGGATGTGCAGTGACGTATTGGGTACAATATTGTTCCATTTCTTTTAGTGTCTTGGGTTTACGCTCATGTAGGAATTCAAGGAATGGTTTATTTACACTTGACATAATCTTGTTCCTGAGCAACAAGTCCATAAGGGCTTCATATGTCTTTTCTGTTTTGGACAGCTCAATCCAACAATTAAATGTAAGACGTGTCCTTGCAATGAATTCTGAGAATTCTCCCCCTGTTTCAGGTACCATTCTCTTAAACAAAAGACGGTAACCTTCCTCTGTCAATTGATATTTTTTTAATAAGGCTGCTCTGATAACATCATAATTATCCTGGTCAGCCTCTTCTACCAAGCTTAAACTAGTCAGAGTGTCACCTTTCAGTATCTCTGATAACTGATTAGCATATTGTGATCTATCCACATTATGATTTCGACAAGAACGTTAAAACCTATCTAGCCAAACTGTTATATCGTCACTGGATGGATTAAATGCTGGTAGCTTAATCTTGTAAATAAAAGGTTTACCATTACCACCAGATGATTGATTAACATTACCCATATTTGTCAATTTCAATTTTTCTAACTCAAATGCTAAAAGTGTTTCCTCATGTTCCCTTTTTGCCTTTCTCTCCTCGGCTTCAGCTTCTCTTTGTAATCTTTTTTTTCAGATTCTCTCTGTAATATTTTTTCTTCAGATTCTCTCTGTAATCTTTTTCTTCAGGCTCTCTTTCCCATCTTTTCTCCTCAGCTTTTTGTTCTTTCTCTTCAGCCTTCAGTTTATCAATTTCAAATTTTTGTGCTTTGTCATATTGACTGTTAGCATACTCTTCCAACATATCACCAGTCTTGCCTAGGGATTTCCCTAGCTCAATAAAGTAATCTAAAGTCGACATAATGTCTAACAATATGTGACTAGTTACCTGAAAAAGTCAATGAAATTTATTCCACCGTAAATGAGAGCAAGTTTTAATAAACTTGAATAATCAGCTCCCTTAACCCCAATCTCTGTGGGAGACAAGCCTTTAATAAGGTCTTGTATACTCACTTGTATAATAATAATAATAATAGTAATAAACTACAAGTTTATTCTATACTACAAGTGTACTTCATACAGTGTATGATCAAATATACCTTATCTGGCATCTGTCAACCAACAACATAAACAAAGGACAATCAAGAAAGACAACATGGAAACATTCGCAGAAATCAAATAAACAAATAGGAAAACTGAAGAAAATAATCACAGAACCTGTGATGACAACCGCGAGGAAATAAACAACACAAATGACGTCACAGTGTATAAATATAAAGTTGTATACAACTAAAAGACAGGAAAGATGAGACCTACAAATACAAACAAATCAAACCAAAACTAAAGAACAGAAAAAATATTACAAAAACAACGAAGTAAAACAACACATCGTCACAGCTAACAAAAATAGCAACAAATTGTCGCTAGCAAATTTTCAATTAAGAATATTCGCGCCTACAGAACACTAATATAAGCCCTCTATTACGTGGGAAATCTTATATTAGACACCTTACCCAACCGCCCACAGACATATACACAACATTATAACATGTAAACACTTAAGCATAAATACATATATATCATATAATGTAATGTGTTGCATCAACGGCACAGTTATTATAATTTCATATTACTGTTTCTTAATAAATAAGCAATTCTGGCCTTTTTATTATAAACAGAGGCTAGACAATACAGGAACTACTTTTTCCTCCTTTTATTTTTGTAACTGTGAACGTCCCGAGAACGTCTTGCTTCAGTAACTATATGTGGTGACACATGATTCATCCAGGAAAACTTAAAACCGACATCTTGGGCGACCACCTTTTAATTATTATTAGATACCAAGGCTGGTCTGGGGCCGAATTTGGCAACCCAACTGACAATATATGTTCAGACTATAATAATTTTCCAAGGGATAACTGCCCCAGTATTAGGTAAGTGTTGCGTGATTCTTCCTTAAATTTCAGAGTGTTCGACACAGAGAGCTAACCACTTTCGTTTGTTTCAATCATTGTACTAACCATACTATTTTTTTTTATTTCGCTAACCTAAGTACCTTATTGGATGGCTTAAGTAGGAATTTTGTTCTTTTTCTTTACTGTCTATTCTATACCCTAGTGTTAATCTTTGACCTTTTGGGTTATTAACTTCTTTTGGGATCTTTTCTCAACAGGGGGGAGGGCACTTATTGGGTTATTTTCCTATGTATGTAAACATTAATATATTGATTTTTATATGTTTTGACGTTGTAAAGTTTAAGTGATAATAAACGAAACAAAAACTTAATTTAGTGGGTCGGTCAGACCCATACCCAATTATCCATAGTTTTTCACGTTTTGTGTGTCTTGTTGTCACATAATTGTGGGTGTGTAGCGTAACTTATATTTCATATAGGGAGAGAAATGTCGTCTGATATTAAAATATAGTCGTATAGATAGGCTGGACTAGAGGAACTACTCACTCCAGAGACTGATCTTCTTCTTACACTATCCCCTCGTGAAAATCTATTTCTTACACCTTTATTCTCACATATTTACCAATATCACCTCTGCTCAGACGGGACCATAAATATCTTCTGACCTATCTATCTAAAAAATCACGACAGTAATGTAAACCGAAAGCTATTCAATTTAAATGTAAAAGAAAGTTTTATCCCGAGGGATTAAATTTAATTCTCATCGAGGGTAAATTCTTAGTTAAAGAGGATGATGGAATGGGAAGCCATAACCATGGGTTGGAAAACCAATACCCAGAAGAGCGTTTCGTTTCTATTCTTTACCATAGTTATTGGTGGTACCAGCAGTGTAACCGGTGTGTTTGTGGTACTGTGTTGACTGGTACTGCTGACAAGGGTGATGTCAGAACTGTCGGGATTACTGTTAGTGGCCAACGTGTTTATAATAAAGCAAATGTTAGTGGGTCGTTAATGTTGATGAGGACAATGTCAACGCAACAGCAACGACTGGGTCATAATGCTGACCAACTGGTAAGTCAAGCAGGCTGGACCCATTGTTTGACGATAATTTACGACACAGTTTATTGTAGACGAGGTACATACATCATAGGCAGGTAGTAACAATTCATAAAAGTACGTTTCATGGCAGAAAATACATCATCATCAAGTAAGCATTGATATGGCAGCTGATTGACAGCACTGGCCGTTATAGCATCAAGGTCAACGGCTTGACAGAATACCGGACACTGTCGAATGGACGGTACATCTTATTGATACAGAGTAAATATCATCAAAGGGAGGTGATCTTGAAAATGTTAAGCGAATAGATTCGATTGCGGGTTACGTTGCTTGGTTAAGCTGATGTTAAGTTAAAATAGTATTAGGGAATTCCCTCGTGTGATCGAGAAGTTTCCAAGTGGCGAACACTGGTCAGTTCAAATAGCGGAGATGTTTTTTTCTCTGAACTGTCTTGAGCTGTGAGTAAGCTCGTGTGACTAGCCCATGCAATTATCGAGACTGAGTTGTGTTTTTTAAACAACCGAGTCTCGTGTCTTTTTTGGCGGGTCTAGTGTGTGAACTAAGGGATTCTGTTTTTTGGGTACCGACGGGAGAGGTCGGTCCTACAGTGTGTGTTTCGAGTATGCCTGCGCAATGCAAAAGTTATAAAGGCCATTATTTGTGTAGGCCTATAATTCCTGAGTTTATTGGAGTATTGTGTTTATGAGTATTTTTGAAGAGGTAAGGATCCAGGACTTATGTTTGACTATATAAATGTCAAGATGAGTGAAGGCGAGATTACTGCAGACTGCCAGGGAGTGCAGTCTTGCGAGAAATTGCCGCAAGTATTCACTATTGATGTTAGAAGCATCGTTTGAGGCCATTTATTATTGTCAGCACGGCGAGGATAACCGTTTGCTGGGAAAATGATCCATTGTCTATTTATTATAATGCTGATGTTAGAAGCATCGTTTGAGGCCATTTATTATTGTCAGCACGGCGAGGATGACCGTTTGCTGGGAAAAGGATCCATTGTCTATTTATTATAATATTGATGTTAGAAGCATCGTTTGAGGCCATTTATTATTGTCAGCACGGCGAGGATAACCGTTGCTGGGAAAAGGATCCATTGTCTATTTATTATAATGCTGATGTTAGAAGCATCGTTTGAGGCCATTTATTATTGTCAGCACGGCGAGGATGACCGTTGCTGAGAGGATCCATAGTTATACTAAAGCGCCAAGGTTGAGAGCGTCTTTGATGAAGCATATTTAAGGAGGCCATTATTTATTGGACAACCGTTTGCTGGGAAAAGGATCCATTGTCTATTTATTATAATGCTGATGTTAGAAGCATCGTTTGAGGCCATTTATTATTGTCAGCACGGCGAGGATGACTGTTGCTGAGAGAATCTAGTGTTGATGTTGTAGAGCGCTAATGATTATGAGAAGTGGAGATGTGACTATAGTACTTTCTTGTTGTGAGTTATGTTTGACTGTGTATTTCATGAACGTATTGTGACAATAAACTATGTTATATGTCACCTGCAGTTCCACGACTTGTACGTGCGTATCTGTGGCGTGTGAATGTACCCACGCACACTCACTACAACATTTAACACGGTAGGAGAACAGTAGGCGTGACGGTAGTAACGCATGACCATAAATAGCCTGAGTGGCGGAAATCTAGGTCAACAAACAGATTGAATTCACTAACAGTATCTCGTGTGTAGCAGTGGTATGTTAGTAGTACAGAATTTGATATTTTGACATTCGCGTGATATAAGAAGTATGTTCTGCTCTGTGTGGGCGTATGAACAGTCTAACCATTAAGGTAACACCCATCACTATTTATTCAATCTCCAAGACCAGTCATCAGATAATAATAATATTTAATAACCCATCCGTAACAATTTACGGATAACATTTGGTGGATTTCTTACGGTTACAGTTTGGTGGGCCAGTTTATTTAACGGAATGAAACCCACGGAGTTCGCGTGATAGGAAAGCCCCTGTGGGCGTGGCTTATGTATCCTAGCATTGCTTCATAGTCCTCGACCTAATTGGTTTACTGTGTCCAACACGGTAGAACATTACAATGGGAAGTTGACAGGTTGTTGGTAGACAGTCAAGTTTAACTAAATGTGAAGTGTTTTTGAGGAGTCGTTTGCAGATTATCTCAAGTCAAAAGTCACGGAGGTTGCTGTGCTGCGTTTCCTGTATGCTGTACGTGCTGATGCTGTGTTGAGCGCATTCTACACTTTTTGCAAGAACCTGAAGAGAAGAAAATCTAGTTTGTGTACCTTTCTGCGCTGGAACGGTTTTATCTGCAGAACTTTGTGATATCTGGAGTGTTGGCGGAAGGGACGGAAGAATATTAAGATAAGTTATTTTGTTCTGTGTAGATTGTGCCACTTTTCTGCATTTCAGCAAGTCTGCCTATACTATCCATCACTGATTCTGTTGATAATTGTCATTGTATTGTCGATAATTATATCGATTGATTGTAGAATATGTTGATGCATAGGTAGTGTATGCTATATATAAGTACTATAACAGAAGTTGGTGTACAGTAGTTGATTAACAGTCAGTTGAAACTCTTATAAAATGAGTGAGTATGACAAAAACTCTTATAAAATGAGTGAGTATGACAAATACCGTGAACTATTAGGATTTGGAGACCGTGAGCTGACTGAGTCTGAAATAACAAGATTGATATGTGAAAAGCAAATTCATGAAAGTAATGAGAGGTATGAGAAAAGGATGCTAGAAAAGAAGAAGCAATTGGACATAAAACAGAGTACCCTAGAGCAAAGGGAAAGTATCATAGAATGTACTGCTGAAGTAAGTGAGTTACATGAAAAAGTCTCTAAACTTACAAGTGATTTATGTAAATCAAACTCAGAACTTGCTAGTACTCAAACAGCATTGAGTGTAGCATTGTGTAAAATCAAAGAGTTAGAAACTCAGATTAAGGATAACAATAGTGAAGTTAGAAACCTAACTCAGGAACTTCAAGAAAGGAGACAAATATATGACAAATTGAAAATGGAGAACAATGAACATGAGCAAACTTATATAAAAATGCTTCATGAGGTGAGGCATGATAATGAGATTCTCAGTGATCAAATTAAGGACATGAATATTGTACCCCTTAAGAAGAATGATGAGATTATGTATAATGACAATGATGATATTAAGATTCAGTCTCTACAACTAGAATTGACTCATTTGAGATCAAATAAAGAACAGTATGAGAAAGAGACATTAGTAGAGTTGATGGTTGAGAAAGAGAAAGTCACTAAGTTTGAAAATATGCTAGCAGATGAAAGCTGTAAAGTTTTAAGAGCTGAAAGTTTAAACAATAAATTAAGTGAGCAGATTGCACTTAAGGATATTCAAATTTCAGAAGCCAGAATGAGAATAGATGGTTTACTTGACATTCTCTTAAAGAAAAAAAGGTGGTCTTCTGTCAGTGTTGACAGTGAAAGACATAAAGCAAAAAGTCAGTCCTATACACTTTTTGCGGACTCTAAAAGCAAAAATAATGGACAATATAACTTTCAACGCAATACCGATGATTTTAGCGATATTGGTTCCTGGCGGCAAGCTAGCAAAGGAAAATCTACAGTATTAGATAACCCTGCAGATAACAAAAGAAACAATAATAAATTTCAATTCAAGTTGTTAAAAACAAACCAAGTATTAATTGAGAACCCTGATGGGAAAAAAGATAGAACTCCTTATTCCAGAAAGGAAACATATTTTGTGAAAAACAATAAAGATATGGTTAAATCTTTCGGTCATACCCAGTCAAGTCAGTGTAACCCATTTCTTAAACACACTGCCACAAACAAGGATAAAAATACTTTTGATAGGAGATATAACCCTGAGGTTAAAATGTACCAAGGGATTTCTTCATATAGTAATGTTTCTTTGCCTAAAAACAAGAAACAATTTGACAGATCACAGTATCGTGATCCTGAGAGTGTTAGAAATTATAGTGGAAATAATTATGTTAAAGAGTGTCAATCTGGTAATAAATTTGTTGATAAAAAGCCATTTCTATCTAGTAGATATTTTTATCCAAGAGGAAATGCTAATCGTAATTATGCTAACTGGGATGTAAAACAGTACAACTGTGTCAGTAGAACAAATAACAATGTTCTTAACAGCAATTATAGAAATCGTAACCAGGTTAGCTGTGCTCCACATAAGAGCAAAGTTATTAACAAGCAAAGTAATAACACTATTGATTGTCACACTAGTGGTGGCGAAAGGTCATCTCGTTCTTGTGAACGTAGTAATTTTTTTCAGCCTACAACAAGGATGAACTTTCGTTACGGTCAAGTGATCGCTAAGCCTTCTGTGATGTTTACATCGTTTAAGGAGGACTTGTTGAGGTGTGTGAAAAGGGGCCAAGACTCTACTCCACCCCAAGGGATAGGTAAACGTGAAAGTTGATTTTCCGTTTTTCCTTATTAAATCTAACAGATGATTAATAGAAATTTTCATTTGTATTGTCTCGTAGCGTGCGACGTTGTGATGAGTTGGCGCACTTGTTGACATTATTCGTGAAGAATGTGGATTATTTATCAAGCAGAACCTATTAGCGTCTCGCTATACATCTGACGAGTCACTTTTTGGAGGATCAAGAATTATTGACAGATTGTCGGGATATATTTTTTTTTACAGTTGATTTATTTTTTAGAATAGTACATGTTATTGTATTCTGTGGATAATATATCATATGATGTTGTATTAAAATATTGGTAATTTCTTTGAAACATTATGATGTTCATTTTGATGCATCATTTGATTGCTATAAATATATATTTTTGGTGGAACATATATGACTGTTTCGAATGTACCAGTCCAATTTTTTATGCAATAGTATATTATTCTGTTTTGATTGTGTGTAACATATGTGTTGGTAATAATTTGTGTGTAATTTTTGATAAATGCAGTGAGCGGTGTCAAACCTGTGCTCATTTTTCTGTATATTTTTCGGGTTGTAGCTGTAATTGTTAGGATAATTATATAAATTTATTGTTATATTGTGTAATATGATGTTGTAAAATTATCTAGCATAGTACCTAGAATTTAAATAAGAAGATTTTTTTCAACATTTTTGCAACAAATTAATTTGATAAATATTTTTATAAAAACTTTGAAGATATTTTTATAGGACTTCTTTTTCATATTCTATTATTCCATTAAATTTTAGATTTATATTAGGCTGAGTAAGATATAAATTTACAGTTAAATAACACTGAAGCTTAACGCTATTGTTAGTTAGAATTAACTTATAAATTAAATTGAACTTTTTTGTAAAAATTGATAGACACATCTGATACTATTGTTTGTTTAAACAATATAGACGAATTGTTGTAACATTATGTTATGTTTGTATGTTGGAAAGTTGATATACAGATGACATTGTATTTTTCTTAGGTGTTTTTTGGTGATGTATTTTTTGAAAAAAAAGAAAAACTTACATGTTTTGATTTAAGTGTTTGTCTAGGGATAAGATATTTTATGCTTCTTTCATTTTGTTAAAAGTTAATTTCATTGTTAGTTTATTAGTTATGACTTAGAATTACTTAAATAATAATTCGATTTTTTGATAACTTATCGTTCTGAAATATTTTGTATGGTAATTTTGAGAAAAAAAAATTGTTTTTTGGCATTGTAAATTATTTGTGTGTGCCCTATGATTGAAAGGGATATTACTTCTTTGGAAACTTGTCTTATTTGATATTATGATGTATTTTTATTATTTAGCGGTTGATTGTGCGTTAGGTCAAAACTTAGTTATCGCAAATGCTATTATTTGTTTGTGTAAGGTTTATAATTTATTTTCAATTAAGTATAATTTTTGTAACTTAGTTAAATTACTTATTAGACTTTGTTTAGTTATGAATTATTCATTTTGTGCTGTTAGTATGGATATACTTTGACATTTTGTTTTGTGCCTTGTAATCATGTTTGTATTTAATTTTTGGAAGATATTGTTTGATCTAAACATTTATTAGTATGTATTGTCATTGACTTTCTATGCGTTCATACCTTTGCTTTCCATTCGTCTTTGTTGACTATCCTTCATTTCATTCTATCTTTTGTCGTCTTTTCGATATGTGTTCATATCTTGTTTATATTTCTGTATCACATCTTCGTTTCTCTTCATTCTATTTGTATACTTCATCTCCTTTCGATACTTATACTTTCATTCGTTGTATTCTTGAGTGAATTATATAACTTAGTATAATGTAACTGTATTTTGATAAATTTGTATTTATTGTACATGAAATTGTTGTTCTTATTGATTATTATGTGGTATTGTTAATTGTTTCTCATTTTCCGATTTCTTACTTTCCTTTACTACAGATCATTCTTCTGTTGCTTGATCTTGTTCTTTCACTTTCTATTGGTTGTTACTTGTACTAAATGTACTTAGCTTGGTGTTGTATTAAGATTAATTTTGGTATGCTTGTATTATGATTGATGCTTTTGTTGTAATTTACATCGGTAACATTCATTGGGATATTTGATTGATTATGTTTGATGTTTTAGTTGTAATATTACATTTATTGCTGATATTTCGGGTGGATGTACATTTTTTGATAGGTAAATTTTTTGGATAGATACATTTTTTGGTAGCCATATAATATAATTTCATTTATTTCTAAATTTTTGGGACTTAAATTTTCAAAAAAAATGATAATCATTTTTTTCCCGGGCGGTGTGGCAACTGATACAGAGTAAATATCATCAAAGGGAGGTGATCTTGAAAATGTTAAGCGAATAGATTCGATTGCGGGTTACGTTGCTTGGTTAAGCTGATGTTAAGTTAAAATAGTATTAGGGGAATTCCCTCGTGTGATCGAGAAGTTTCCAAGTGGCGAACACTGGTCAGTTCAAATAGCGGAGATGTTTTTTTCTCTGAACTGTCTTGAGCTGTGAGTAAGCTCGTGTGACTAGCCCATGCAATTATCGAGACTGAGTTGTGTTTTTTAAACAACCGAGTCTCGTGTCTTTTTTGGCGGGTCTAGTGTGTGAACTAAGGGATTCTGTTTTTTGGGTACCGACGGGAGAGGTCGGTCCTACAGTGTGTGTTTCGAGTATGCCTGCGCAGTGCAAAAGTTATAAAGGCCATTATTTGTGTAGGCCTATAATTCCTGAGTTTATTGGAGAATTGTGTTTGTGAGTATTTTTGAAGAGGTAAGGATCCAGGACTTATGTTTGACTATATAAATGTCAAGATGAGTGAAGGCGAGATTACTGCAGACTGCCAGGGAGTGCAGTCTTGCGAGAAATTGCCGCAAGTATTCACTATTGATGTTAGAAGCATCGTTTGAGGCCATTTATTATTGTCAGCACGGCGAGGATAACCGTTTGCTGGGAAAATGATCCATTGTCTATTTATTATAATGCTGATGTTAGAAGCATCGTTTGAGGCCATTTATTATTGTCAGCACGGCGAGGATGACCGTTTGCTGGGAAAAGGATCCATTGTCTATTTATTATAATACTGATGTTAGAAGCATCGTTTGAGGCCATTTATTATTGTCAGCACGGCGAGGATAACCGTTGCTGGGAAAAGGATCCATTGTCTATTTATTATAATGCTGATGTTAGAAGCATCGTTTGAGGCCATTTATTATTGTCAGCACGGCGAGGATGACCGTTGCTGAGAGGATCCATAGTTATACTAAAGCGCCAAGGTTGAGAGCGTCTTTGATGAAGCATATTTAAGGAGGCCATTATTTATTGGACAACCGTTTGCTGGGAAAAGGATCCATTGTCTATTTATTATAATGCTGATGTTAGAAGCATCGTTTGAGGCCATTTATTATTGTCAGCACGGCGAGGATGACCGTTGCTGAGAGGATCTAGTGTTGATGTTGTAGAGCGCTAATGATTATGAGAAGTGGAGATGTGACTATAGTACTTTCTTGTTGTGAGTTATGTTTGACTGTGTATTTCATGAACGTATTGTGACAATAAACTATGTTATATGTCACCTGCAGTTCCACGACTTGTACGTGCGTATCTGTGGCGTGTGAATGTACCCACGCACACTCACTACAACATTTAACACGGTAGGAGAACAGTAGGCGTGACGGTAGTAACGCACGACCATAAATAGCCTGAGTGGCGGAAATCTAGGTCAACAAACAGATTGAATTCACTAACAGTATCTCGTGTGTAGCAGTGGTATGTTAGTAGTACAGAATTTGATATTTTGACATTCGCGTGATATAAGAAGTATGTTCTGCTCTGTGTGGGCGTATGAACAGTGTAACCATTAAGGTAACACCCATCACCATTTATTCAATCTCCAAGACCAGTCATCAGATAATAATAATATTTAATAACCCATCTGTAACTTATTAACGGGTAACACTTATATATATTATTCTGACATCTTAATCTGCTCCTGATGTCAGATGGTCGCACTAGCAGCTGGACATATTGCGTTCAGCTGAAGCTGTCGTAACATGCAGGTTTGCAAGTCTCTGAGGGGTGAGACATAAAAAACGAGCCGTTTTCTGGCTAGATATTATAACGGAAGGATTCTTGGCAAGGTTCTTCAAGAAATAGCGTCCTCATGTTTCAATTCATAATTACATTAACAAACGTGTGTCCTCCCTTGACTTAGGGCAGGTACACAAAACTCACGTCTATCTTGGACGGAAAATATATCGGTCTGCCTCAAGCATCATAGCTCGATGACAACAGATCGACGCAGCAAGCCGCGATATTATGTTCAAATATCGTGTACGACGGCACGGAAATAATAACATATACAATTTACTTAGATGCGCTCACATGTGCGTCTATAAAAGACTACACCCACATATGAGAATCTCAAACACTTAACTCCCACGTGAAAAGAACTCAACAAGCAGAAAGTACTATCTCTGGAACAAGAAGAGAACAGTAGCCTGAGCTTTAAGATGAAGGACCCACTTTGTAGACTCTCCCTGACATTTCTGGGAAACGAGCTACACCCGACAACCTTGACCAGCGACGAGTGAGAGCAGTGTAAAAAGAACCAACCCATCAGAAGGAGCAGAACCGTCATTGGCAGCTAAGTTCCATATATAAGCTGCCAAAGTGAACTTTTTTTCATCGTCTCTATTATCCATCAATGATGAAACTTTTCTTCTAAACTATTCAATTATTTTCAAACTGTTAAAACTTAAGTGATTATGAAATTTTGTTATTTGTAATTTTACAAATTTAACTTCGATTTAATCATTTTAAAGTTACGGCATGTTTGTCTCAGTCGGTTTACACACTCTAAACTGAGCTATTCCAGATTAATAAGAATTCCCCTGAGTTAATCAGAGGTGGGGGCTTAAACGAGCTAACATAAACCATTGTTATTGTTCTTTTTTCGCTCATCACTGTGGGTGGTTACTTTTTCCATCTGCTTGTATCGCTCATTTGGTGTATGTTTCTCATCATCGTATGTTTTTGTAGTACCTATATGTAATTCTTGTCCTTGTCACCTGTTTGTAACTGTGGCTGACGAAGGGTAAAACCCGAAACGTCCCTTGTTTCATGTGAACCGTTATTTGTAGAACTGATTCAATACCGTTTTATTGGTTTATATACTTATATTCCTTACCAGTTTTACAGCAGCCCCTTAATTTATTTACTAACATAAACCATTGCTTAATCCTTCACAAAAGTTGTCGGCAGATTCTAGAATTAACGTGCTCATTTAAGTGCAGCATTGTTTTCGATTATTTGAATTTCCTGTGAACACTCCTATGTGGTAGAAGCGTCATTAACATTCTATCTACGTATCTGCCAAGAGTAATCTTGTGCGAAGGTAGACACCTTTGAAGCCCATATTAGATACTCTTGAGTTTTGGCCACTTTTGGACCACTACTGCAAAGCGGGGGAGGCAATACCGCCACAGACATGTTTTGTAAATGTACAGATATCTTTTTAAATCTTGCCTTGGGACGTATTGAACAAAACACACAGCAACATTTCACACTAAACTTTCTGCTACTTCGTCTCCGAATCGTTATTAAATGACGGGTCGACTTGAGCGAATAAATCGGCCAAGTTACTGCAAATGTAACGAACTTCATTCATAACAAATATAAGATAATTATTCATACTTTGGCCTCACAATAAGTCTAAAGAAAACAAATGTGATGAGTCAGGATGTGGCTGCTGCACCAGTTATCACTATCGATAACTATGAATTGGCAGTGGTGCAGCACTTCACATACCTGGGGTCTACCATCAATGACAAACTTTCGCTGTTCACAGATATTGACAGCAGCATTGGCAAAGCTTCAGCTACCTGTGCCCGCCTCACATCGCGTGTTTGGGGAAACTTCAGACTCACAACAAAGACCAAAGCTGCGGTATATAACGCTTGGGTCACCTGCACACTTCTGTATGGCAGCGAGACATGGACAACTTTTGCTAAGCAAGAAAGATGGCTCAGTTCCTTCCATCTACGCTTTCTACGCCACATCCTCGGTATTTCGTGGACAGACAAAGTGACGAATGTCGAGGTGTTGTCACGTGCTGGCCTTCAAAATACGAGTATGAATACATTGCTTACACAGCGCAGACTACGCCATGTCCGCCGCATGGAAGATTGTCGCATCCAAAAAAATATCTTTTACGGACAACTGGGAGATGGCAAAAGAACAGTTGGGCGACCGCAGCTGAGATTCAAAGATGTGTGCAAGAGAGACATGAGGGCACTGGACATAAATCCAGCAACCTGGGAGGATGAAGCTGCCGATCGCACCAAGTAGCGATGCTATCTACGTGGGGACCTCAGACTGGGCGAAAAGAAGCTCTCACAACAAGCAGGAGAGAGGAGAAAACGTCGAAAGGAACACCAGGAAAATAAGCAGCTAAGGGTTGTCACCTCAGTAGCGCATTACGATAGACTGAAGGGGATATTATTATTATTCATACTCACTCGAAATACACGTAGGGGAAATTCCAAACCATGTTCCCAAATAAAAATAAATAAAGACAGGTAAAAATATTTCTCAACTATTCGCCATCATTAACCATTATATATATATATACACACAAAGGGATTGACATACCAGGTTTCTGGTATTGTATAAACATTAATAACACATAAGGAAGGGAAACCCGAGGCCTGTAAACAGTAAATTAATATTAGACAAACATAAAGGTATGTTTTCAGGCACTCGTAAGAAATAAAGAAGTAGAACACTTGGACAACAGAAAAACAACACTATACTACTGTCCTTTAGTCTTCTATCATTTACTGGACACAGTATCAAGGTCTTTGTCTTGTTTGGACTGACATATACTGCTGTATAGAGGAACAACAGAAGTGATTGCGTCATTAATGGGCTGAGTTGCCCACTGTATACTTCCGGTGTTATCTTGTGTTTCGCACTGATGACTAGTCAGTAAAGCATCCTTTTTTGGTGATGCCTAGCTGGCCGTGGGGTCAGTGTGATTCGCTTGTATAGCTAGGCGGAGTTGTCGTACGGAAGGTACGGGGTTCGAACCCTGGGTAAGCCACTTACGTCTGTTGTTTTTCTGTTGTCCAAGTGTTCTACTTCTTTATTTCTTACGAGTGCCTGAAAACATACCTTTATGTTTGTCTAATATTAATTTACTGTTTACAGGCCTCGGGTTTCCCTTCCTTATGTGTTATTAATGTTTACACAACTGATAAGTGTGACAGCTCACACACTACACAACTGATAGGTGTGACAGATCACACACTTCATGACTGATAAGTGTGACAGATCACACACTACACGACTGATAAGTGTGACAGATCACACACTACACAACTGATAAGTGTGACAGATCACACACTACACACGACACTAAACTAACCGTGATTTTGTCATGGCGCGTGAAATAGAATACGTGACTTGTGGCAAGTAGTTCGTCAAAAAAAAAAAATGGTAAAGAAAAGTAGTGTGCGATTTCTGTCTCATGGCCCGAGAATATACAGTACAAACACTAAGTTAAAAACATATGAGAGCTGCGTAAATTCTGTAATTCTGTACAGTGCAGAATGTCGGAGAGTACCAGGCAAGGGAATGTCCAAATTGTCCTCTTTCCACACAACCTAGGGAAAATTCTTCGAATTTTCTAGCCAAACACCGTCACCAACCAAGAACTGCAAAATGGGAGCCACTAAGAAAGCATGAGCACCATCATAGCGGGAATTGGGTTGGCCACGTCCTAAAAGACACCCTCGCAACATCACCAGAACTGGCACGCTTTGGACTCCAGACAGAAAGAGAAATCAAGGACGGCCATAAGCCACCTGGCGGAGAACTATGGAAGCAGAGATGCTGAGCATGAACCAGAGCCGAGACACAACACGAAGGATGACTGTCGACTGAGCATGAACCAGAGCCGAGACAGAACACGAAGGATGACTGTCGACTGAGCATAAGCCAGAGTCGAGACACAACACGAAGAATGACTGTCGACTGAGCATGAACCAGAGCCGAGACACAACACGAAGGATGACTGTCGACTGAGCATGAACCAGAGCCGAGACAGAACACGAAGGATGACTGTCGACTGAGCATGAACCAGAGTCGAGACACAACACGAAGGATGACTATCGACTGAGCATGAACCAGAGCCGAGATACAACACGAAGGATGACTATCGACCGAGCCAAATAGAGACAGTTTCTTGCTGACCTACAAGACGCTAAGAGGCGTGATGACCACTGATTTCTTTGTCAGTCAGTAGCCAAGGACCAAAAAAGAAGAAAGAATACGGAGAATAGCACCTTTTCCCCTGTTTTTAGTGTTAGCACTTCCATGTCCTTCCATTTTTACCTTCCACTGAGTAAGCAAGTCCCACAACACACACGGACACTCGGAAACTATTATTAACAAAAACACGTATGTAAAAACGACAGAGGACAGAATTGAATTAATAAATAATAAAAAATAAATAAACTGCCGAGAATCGAACGCTCAACACTGTCCTGGAAGGTAAACGATCTAACCACTATACAGCTGACATGACTTGGTTTATCTGAGATTTTAAAAATCTTAACTATTTAGCGCATTGCGTTACTAGCGGACATGTGAAGCAAAATATTCTAGAAATATGTAATTTTGTTTCATCTGTAATAATTTGCTTGCAATTGTTTTTCTTCCCCTTATCTCAAAGGGAGCTCATTTCCACTTCAACTCTCTTAGTTAGGAGAGATAACTCGCATGCTTCCATGGGGGTGACTTATGCAGTGTTACATATTAAATGTAAGTGTTGGGTGGCAGACCGGTTAGAGATCTGGTTTCTTGAGGTATAGTTATTGACTTCAAGTCCTGTTAGTGTCACTATCAGGTCTACTGAACAGTAACTAGGTAATTGACTCTGATCTTAAATTAGGGCAGGGGTCGGGAACCCGCGGCTTGCGGGCCGCATGCGGCTCTTTGAGCCGTCTCGTGCGACTGTTAAAAAATTGTGTTTATTATTTTATATATATATATATATATATATATATATATATATATATATATATATATATATATATATATATATATATATATATATATATATATATATATATATATATATATATATATATATATATATATATATATATACAGTACTTTGCAAAAAAAATGGCAGTCATATTGCTCAGGTAAATAAGCTGAAATCTAATTAAATATGCATGTTCCTGCCCAAATTTGCACTCCACTTAAGTGAGCAAACACTACCAAAAGTAAAAAAAAAAAATTAGCGTAGAGAAACGTCCCTTGATATAAGAGCAGACAACAATTTCTAATGCTAGTGGCAGAAAATGGATACAAAGTCAAAGTGTATGTTAATTTCACAGCTTTGGAATGAAGGAAATCAAACATGTTCCAACATTTCTAAAACCTTGAACATTCCTGAGCGGACTGTCTACAGAGTTGTGAGTAAATTAAAAGCAGGTAATGGAATCGAGCGAAAAGAAGGTAGTGGGAGGCCAAGAATTTTGGTCACAAAGGACCATCGGTGTCTCGCCCAAATCGTTCGGGCTGGGCCAATGAAGAGTGTAGAAAACATACGGCAGCGCATGATCGAGTTGGGAAGCCCAGAGGTATCTAATGCTATTGTCAACCGGGAGCTACACAGGATGAATTACACAAAAAAGCGGGTAATTTCGTCACCATTGCTCACAGAGACTCACAAACAGATGCGCTTGAACTGGTGCCACGAACACCAAAATTTGTCATGGGACAATGTGATTTTTTCAGATGAATGTTCTCTTTGGTCTTATCCTGCTCAAATAAATATTTGGACGAAAGGCTCTGTAACGCCTGTGTACCAGCGACCGAAACATACCTAGAAATTCCATCTTTGGGGAGGGATGTCAGCAAGAGGTGCCACCCCACTGTGTGTTTTCACAGGAATTCTCACGAAAGAAAGGTACATCGACATACTAGAGGGACACCTTCTGCCATTTATGCAGGTCATGTACCCCGATGTGTGCACATTTCAACATGACAATGACCCAAATCATACAGCTCATACCCCCAAAGCATGGCTGCAAGAGAAGAATGTGATAGTGCTGAAGTGGCCCAGCAACAGTCCCGATCAAAACCCAATTGAAAACGTTTGGGCACTACTCAAGAATCATTTAAAAAAGAGTGGACTCAGAGACGTTGAACAATTGAAGAAGGTAGCTGAAAAATACTGGGACAGTCTGACTCTCAATTACCTACAAACATTTGTGGGAAGTATGCCTCGCCGCATCCAGGCTTGCCTTGCTGGAGAAGGCAACATTATATTGTACTGAAACCACTGTTAATAGATAGGGGAGATACCAATCTTCCTCTGGACATACAGTTTTTATTATTATTTGCTTCTATGAGTGTGCTGCGTTGCGAAAATATGACTGCCATTTTTTTTGCAAAGTACTGTATATATATATATATATATATATATATATATATATATATATATATATATATATATATATATATATATATATATATATATATATATATATATATATATATATATATATATATATATATATATATATATATATATATATATATATATATATATATAATTGAATATGATTTTTTTTTCATGCGGCTCTTCAATTTATTAAAATGGAGACAAAATTAAATATTTGGCTATTTGTCATGGAAAGGTTCCCGGCCCCTGGACTAGACACGGAACTTTCGGAATTAACCTTCGTCAGGCACATTCACATACGTGAAAGACAGGTGAGAAATAAGAGAGGCTATGAGGAAATCCCATAAAACACCGTAAAGACGATGGGGGGAAATAGTAATTAATAAATAGATAAATGAAGAATTGGCATACGGTTGTTACAAGCTTATGTTCCTTGGTGCGCCGAAGGGTGATGAATGTGATGAATGTGATGAAGGTGATGAATGTGATAAAGGTGATGAAGGTGATGAATGTGATGAATGTGATGAATGTGATGAAGGTGATGAATGTGATGAAGGTGATGAATGTATGAAGTAGATAAAAGAACTAATAAAAGTGAGGAAAAAACGATGGTGACAAAGAGCAAGGCAAAAATTGTGAATAAACAAAAGAGTCCGTGAACAAATATTAATATATATTTGACAGGTATGCTTTGGAATTACACCTGGTCATATAATACGGTGGATCTGTCGGGGTCTTACGTTGGTGAATGTCTCGTGTCTTGTTGTGATATTCTTGGAAATATGCCACGGCTGTGGGCCACGGAGTAGATCATATTTGACGTTTATGTCGAACAGGCTCATTTTATTTGTCTGGGAAAGATACATTTGCTAAGTTGTTATTCATGATCGTGTATCAATGGATGTGTTTGAAAAAAAAAATCGAAAAAAAGGTGATTCGTCTTACGAGAACAAAAGACAATTTTCTTCTGCCTCACCGCGTCCATATTGATAATGGAGAGTCAATATGATACAATACAAGCGTGTCGCAGTCATAATACTTGTACTACTAGAAACAATTAGATGTTACCTCTTTGGTTTCTTTTTTTTTTTTTTTTTTTGCTTCTTCAACTGCAGTTGGGTCATTTTCATAGTACAGTAAAATGTTGATAGCGTGGTGTAGTTCTACAGGAGGGGGAAGTGTGGTCTCTAGTGAGTCGGCAGACCTGGTTAATATCAGCTTGTACATCGTATAAAATATCAGCTTGTACATCGTATAAAATATCAGCTTGTACATCGTATAAAATATCAGCTTGTACATCGTATAAAACATCAGCTTGTACATCGTATAAAACATCAGCTTGTACATCGTATAAAACATCAGCTTGTACATCGTATAAAACATCAGCTTGTACATCGTATAAAACATCAGCTTGTACATCGTATAAAACATCAGCTTGTACATCGTATAAAACATCAGCTTGTACATCGTATAAAACATCAGCTTGTACATCGTATAAAACATCAGCTTGTACATCGTATAAAACATCAGCTTGTACATCGTATAAAATATCAGCTTGTACATCGTATAAAACATCAGCTTGTACATCGTATAAAACATCAGCTTGTACATCGTATAAAACATCAGCTTGTACATCGTATAAATATCAGCTTGTACATCGTATAAAACATCAGCTTGTACATCGTATAAAACATCAGCTTGTACATCGTATAAAACATCAGCTTGTACATCGTATAAAACATCAGCTTGTACATCGTATAAAACATCAGCTTGTACATCGTATAAAACATCAGCTTGTACATCGTATAAAACATCAGCTTGTACATCGTATAAAACATCAGCTTGTACATCGTATATGGCAACATGAACCACCGCTGTAAGAACACATAAACGCTTTGATGCAGGCTTCACGCTAAGTGCCTAGCTGCAGTTATAGCTCTCACGCTAAGTGCCTAGCTACAGTTATAGCTCTCACGCTAAGTGCCTAGCTGCAGTTATAGCTCTCACGCTAAGTGCCTAGCTGCAGTTATAGCTCTGACGCTAAGTGCCTAGCTGCAGTTATAGCTCTCACGCTAAGTGCCTAGCTGCAGTTATAGCTCTCACGCTAAGTGCCTAGCTGCAGTTATAGCTCTCACGCTAAGTGCCTAGCTGCAGTTATAGCTCTCACGCTAAGTGCCTAGCTGCAGTTATAGCTCCAAGCTTTATAAAGATCGACAAGGGAAATGAAAATGTTCTTAGCCGCCCTGTCAGTGAATACAACCGGAACATGCAGCAGACAGAACACAGCAAGCAACAATCTTAGTAAACCACGGGTAAGGTTGGCAATACCCTGAACAAGAATCTTATGCCCTAAATATAACCCAAACTGCCCCCCTCAAGACGGACTTAACGGGGCTTATAACCGCAAAATAATTTTGTTTGTTAATGAACTTTATATGTGTAAGTAACTTCGTAATTGTTTTTTCTTAATTTAAATAAGCTACAACATTATTAAACTGAATTTGTACTTACCATCAAGACGATTTTTATTCCACGGCGACAATCCGCTAAACGAAACAACTACAATTTCTTTTCCAGGACAAAATAAGGTTTGTCGTTCCTTGGTTTGTTCGCTTTCAGACTACCAAGTATATTACCTTCGCCGCAGGGATGATGTTCAAATCCTTATGCTCACAAACGTGCATCGGTGTGAGTATGACGTATAATCTCTGTCTCCAGAGCGCGACGTGCGAGGGAAAAATGTTCCACTGTTCTTGAACAGCAATCTTTCTGCAGATATTATCTACAGTTCGTGCGGATGTTCAGATTGCAAATACCAAGAAAGACGTTTAAATCTCTTGCTAATTGAAATAAAAAATAAAGTGTTGACAGACGTGAGACTTGATAACAGAGCTAAGCCAGGAACACATTACCTTTCTAAATATATACATTTAAAACAATAGGAACAGAGAATAGTATAGACTGTGAGTGCATCCCTGCAGGCGACACGCTTCTTTTCCTGATGCCTGCCCGATGCCCCGCTGTGTCATCTTTGTTCTAAAATTACGTTCATTTATCGTACCTCCCAGACCGCGTGCTAAACACGCGCGCCTTTGTAAACTTGCCTTTCCTGATAACCACTCGCTGTCTGCGTGCCTTCAGCCTCGTCAGATTTCTCGGTTCCTTGTTTAAACAAATCATAACCGTATCCTGCATAAAGTCGCTTCCCTTATTTCTGCTCGCTGACATATTTATTGCTTCCCCTGGTTCTGATTCAGAAGTAATGTCCCGTTCTGTTCCCGTAATTTCAACATAGAATTGTTATCCTCTGTCCCGATAAACAAGTTTAAAATATCTAGTTGGAACAAAGTTGCAATTTATTGTTAATTGTCATATCCTTGCTTATATCCATTAGATATACATGAAACAACTGTTGAACTTACTTACTTAGTCGTTCTTCTTTTACCGTGAGGTGTAGATCTTTGGAAGAGTGAGCGCCATACTATCCTATCAGCTGTCATCCTCCTGGCCTGGTTCCATTCTAGTCCTCGGTCCTTCAGAGATTGTCTAGTGTTGTCCTCCCAGCGGACTCTGGGTCGTCCTGGAAGTCTGGATCCCTGGCTCTAAGCCTCCCATACCTGCCGTGGCAGCCGATCTTCTCCCATTTGTAGACATAGTCAAACCGCCTTAGTTGGGACTGTTCTACTTGGGTCTGCACGCGTTGGGTTTTTAGGCCTTGACGTATCGTCTGGTTGCGTACCATGTCTTCTCATGTTACTTCAACCACCTTTCTCAGATACCTCATGTCTGAGGTTTGGATCTGACTTTTGCGGGTTGTAGTCATTGTCCATGACTCACATCCATACGTCAAAACTGGGACATAGGTGGAGCGGTATACAGCCATCTTTGTTTTCTTGCCACCTTTTCTTTTGCTGAGGAATCCTCGATTTATGGCCTGAAAAAAGTCTCCCAGCTGCTGCTCTTTGGTAGCCAAATCTTCTTTGATGCCTCCCTTCCAAGACTGGAATTGTCGGAACGATCAGTAATAAATACCATTTGACACGGAAGTTGCATTATTTTATTTCTTTTCTTTATTGTCAGAAACAAAATAAAACTCAATACAGTTTAACATAGTCGACAAACTAACGATACTGGCGATAACAAAATTGCTGCCTGCTTTCAAAAAATGCCTAGAGCAAACGGCGTCTCGGGCTCGGGTTGTAATGTTAATGTAATAAATCATTGTATGTAAAAAATAATGGCAGTTAACTGTCTATATATTGCTCCATAGGAGTGAAATAATGACAATTTAAAAACACAAAGTGACTTTCCAATTACCCCATAAACTCCCGGACCACACTTTGTTTCACAACCTAATACTCTCTCTAGTGCCTGGTTCCGTGTAACGCCAAAAACTACACCTTGTGTTTGCTCGCGGCGACGTGTCTGTACGTCTGAACTGAGAAAGATATATTTTGCTCAACCTGGGGCCAGAACCGTAAGTGTTCTCTAGTGATCAGTGCTTCCAGACGTCACAGGTTTCCAGTGATTTGTTTGCATGCATCTCATATTTATTTTGTGACGCAGGTATTTCTTTCAAATGTTCAACACAATATTTTTGATCCCTAATATCTGCACCTGACAATAATATCGTAGAATACCCTTTTTACAACACGCCCTCTAGACAAACTTCCCCGTTGGTATTCTGTCTTGATTTCCAGTTGCTCTACCTTTAAAATGCCCTGTTTATAAACCACGCCATTTGCGAAGTACTCTATTTAAACAGTTGTGTACAAACTGTCCCATTTAGAAATAGCATTGTTTATGAACCACGCTCTTTACAAACTATCATGTTTATTCAAAATGTTCTGTTCTGGAATAATTTGAACTTTGCGGACAGACCAAGTAATCCACACTATGCCGTGTTTGGGTCAAATCTATTCGACTATTAAGCAGGAGTACCGAAAGTTCATAACTCAGTTTGTTTCATTTAATTCATCCAAAAAGCTAGGTCACGCAGAAACTTAACTCATGCACACCGATTAAGTCGTACAGATCAGTTAAAATGAGCGCTGAAACGAAAATAAATAATGAAGGAAACCTGAGTCCTGTGGATAGTAAGTAAATAAATAAATCAAGGTAATTAACAAGTACTCGTTGGACATAAAGGGTGGCACTAGACAACAGAAAAGACAATTTATATTAGTTATTAGAAAAAGTTATATTAGTGCGTCATTAAAACTGTCTGGGTCATCCACGGGTCATATACCATAGCTGTGCGAGTGTCATGAGAATGACCTTAGCCAATAACGCACTTTTTTGGGGGTGCAAAATTGGCTCGGCGTCCATTCACGATGTCCTGTCACAGCAAGGCGATGGCGCCGTCTGGTTGGTCCTAGGTTCGATTCCCGGTAAGCCTATCACTTATATTTTCTTTTCTGTTGTCTAGTGCCACCCTTTATGTCCAACGAGTACCTGTTAATTACCTTGATTTATTTATGAAACGAAAATATCATGTTTATACACGAGACAGGACACGTTGATCCTACTTCAGTGGGGAGATGTCGAATGATTTGATTTGAATCAGATAATCATTTGTAGCGATACCAGTCCTAATTATCTATCATTTCAACCGTTTAAAATGAAACTCTCTGGTATTTCACCGTGGAAAATGTATTTATATATTTTTTTCTTTGCGTCACAAAATTGGCTCGGCGTCCATTCACGATGTCCTGTCACAGCAAGGCGATGGCGCCGTCTGGTTGGTCCTAGGTTCGATTCCCGGTAAGCCTATCACTTATATTTTCTTTTCTGTTGTCTAGTGCCACCCTTTATGTCCAACGAGTACCTGTTAATTACCTTGATTTATTTATGAAACGAAAATATCATGTTTATACACGAGACAGGACACGTTGATCCTACTTCAGTGGGGAGATGTCGAATGATTTGATTTGAATCAGATAATCATTTGTAGCGATACCAGTCCTAATTATCTATCATTTCAACCGTTTAAAATGAAACTCTCTGGTATTTCACCGTGGAAAATGTATTTATATATTTTTTTCTTTGCGTCATTTATTAAGCCGTTATGCCCTGTTTAACCAAACGGTTATATATGGGGTATATATATATATATATATATATTGTGTGTTAAATTCTCCATCGGTGCTAGCCCGTTGCTAGTCCCGATAAGGACTGGTCCTAATAAGGACCGTGAGCTGACTGTCTAGATTCCTCTCGTAGTTTGTTCGTAAAATTGTGGCGTGTTCAGTAATGTATTTCCCATCCTGCCTCGCTAGTTCGCTGGCAGCCCTGAGAAAGGCTAGCCATAAAAAGGACTACTAGCTGGATTGTGGAGTTTTGTATGTTTTTAACCTCCTCGTTTCTGTTGTGTATGTCGTCTTTTTTCGGCTGTAACTGGTGTATCACCTTCTCGATGATTGTTGGGAGCAACCGTTCCAGCAATTCAGAGATGACTGTTTCATTGCGTTGGTCGTTCTTTTCATCTTCTCTTTTATTTTTAGCCGCAATTTCCTCCATGGTCATACTTTCAGTTTCTATTCTTTTGAGGATGTCTTTGAATTCCTCTTTCAGATCTGCTATCGTCTTGATATCTGACTATTTGTTGCTGAATTTTTATCATGTTCTCCATCATACTTCTGGCGCTCTGCAGATCTATCGTATTATCACATCTTTCAGTTTGGCCCTCGTGAGTTTGTCTGCTTCTGTCGACCTGAAGTTTTTTTGTTTTATTTCTGTCACATCTGCGGTCAGCTGATGCAGTTGACTTCTTGCTTTTGGGTCTTATTTGTCCGTGGCATCTGCAGTCACTCTGCGTCTTGCCTATCTAAAT
The DNA here is from genome assembly GCA_024509875.1 of Oreohelix idahoensis. Classification (NCBI taxonomy): domain Eukaryota; kingdom Metazoa; phylum Mollusca; class Gastropoda; order Stylommatophora; family Oreohelicidae; genus Oreohelix; species Oreohelix idahoensis. Next base: position 120,362 of record JAMPIV010020734.1, read on the forward strand.
GGGATGTTTTTGCATAAGGATTCTTTCGGTATTTTCTTGGTTTCTTGAAACACCGTACAATCTCAGTATCTTGCCCCGTGGTTTCCGAGGCGGTTTGCGCAGGTTCTGTTTGTGCTTACGATTTTGTAGTCCTCCTTCGCCCTGGGACAGTCGGGTGGCTTCCTGCACAGTACCGGCAAACTGTCTCTTTCCTGCATGTCTTCTTTTTGTGAGAAAATTGCTGGCAGTTTGAGCACTGCATGACCAGAGGGATATAGCCTTCTGTCTTTGTTGATTTATCTTTCAGCGTCAGTTTCTCAGATCGTGTCGTTCATTCGATAGTTAACACAACCAGATTGGTATTACTTTTTATTATTCCAGGTTTTTAACTTTTCGACTTGAGTGATTCTGGCATCTACGTTTTCTGTGAACTTGTTTTAGTCTTATTAGACTCCTAGAGACACTCCTTCTAGAGACACTCCTAGAGACACTCCTAGAGACACTCCTAGAGACACTCATAGAGACACTCATAGAGACACTCATAGAGACACTCATAGAGACACTCATAGAGACACTCCTAGAGACACTCATAGAGACACTCTTAGAGACACTCATAGAGACACTCCTAGAGACACTCCTAGAGACACTCCTAGAGACACTCTTAGAGACACTCCTAGAGACACTCATAGAGACACTCCTAGAGAAAAGAACTGATCAAGCGAGAAGGTGACTTTACAGATCTCTTTCAACAGCTTTCACCTAGACCTATGAGATTAATTACCTACCTATGAGATTAACTACCTACCTATGAGATTAACTACCTACCTATGAGATTAACTACCACTTTTTCTGTGATGGCCTACACAGACCATCTGGTGTCGACTCCTTTTAAAACCAACGTTTTTGTTTTCTTGTAGGTTTCCAGCATCATTTTATCTGGTGGAGCAGCAGGAATTCTTTCGGCCCGAATATCCGTGCAGTCATCAGAAAGTTTGCTTTTTCAAGTGCTGATGAGAGCAAGCATAACTCCATTTTCGTGTCTTCTACTTTAATTATGCCTCTGCTGCCCACTATTGTCTTGAGGATACTGATCACTTTATCGTCGGGATAGGCTCTGAGGGTGGCCTCACCTCCCAACACCTGCGCGATTTTGACGTTCCTTTCCAGTTGCATCTCGTGAGAAACGATTTTGCTTGCCATGTGAGGGTGGCATGCTTTCTTTCTCTCCATCTCTGTTAGAGTGTGTGGTCTTTGGGACGAACTCATTTTCTGGATCATTGCCTGCTTCTGGTCTCATTTTGGAGTGGTTATCTGGTCACTGCAGGTTAGGGTCTCGACTCTGGTATCTTGTTTTGGCGGTAATTTTGCATTGTCTGGCTTCGGAGCTTGGTTCTCGCTGTCTTCCACCGTCGGAGTTTGGTGCTGCTCCTTTATGGGAGAACGTAATGAGAATGTCGGTGCGACTTCGTGAGGCAGTGGCGATATCGCCCTCATTTCGTCTCTGGCTTCACATATCCGTCTTAACGGTTTCATTATGTTTTCTACAATGTCGTGAATATCGGGTATTTCCTCTTCCGTCTAATCTGAGGTGTCTGTGTCTGTCACCTCCTTCACCGTAGCACCTAGAATAGAGCAGTCAGTCTCTTCTGGGTGGCTGTTACCGGTTCTCACGATAACGGCCTGTTGTTGTTAGGAGCTGGCGAACAATCTGTAGAGCAGCTAGACTTCTCTGGCAGGCTGGTACCGGGGTTGTCAAGATAACGGTCTGTTGTAAGGAGCTGGCGGGATTGTATTGTCGACCCTTCCTTCTCTTGGATTGCGGCTTTGGTCGAACCACTTTTATATGGTGCTTCATGCAACAGGTGCTATGGTGCGTTATGAGAAGCGAATGAGACAGCAAGGAAAAGAAAAGATGAGAAAACGTCTTAAGAGAGAAAAAAAAATTCACCGTGGCAACATATTCTGAGTGTATTTTCCCATGAACAGTAAGCCACAGTGATATCTGCTTCATCACCAGTGGTAGAAAATCAGTCTCTAATAAAACTATTGGTTGAGTACAGAACTGAGTATGTGACTCAGGACGATATGTCCGACAACCAATCAAACCGCAATATCTGACAAAGCCAGCCAGACTCAAACGTGTATTTTTAAAACCCAGTTCAAACACTTCCACCATTTAAATCCAAGCACATACAGCAGACAGGTAGCGATCTGACAGAATTCTTGTCAAGCTACAAGCCATACAGCCTTCGTAAGCAAAGTTATATTCTCAGAGCAATGTTTATAGGTCGTTTGGCTTATTTTTGTGTAAAATATCTTGGAGTTATGTCAAATTGATGCAATAGTTAAAAAATATGTTATGATTGACATAGATCCACATGCTTTTGTATCGCACTGACATAGATCTACATCCTTTTGTATCGCCACTGAATACCTCTACCAGTCTGACAACTAAAATATAACCAACAAAACAATGTACGAGCAGCATTTCACTTAACTGGCGAATCCTTTTCAGGACTTTAAATGCTGACAATATATACTGTTAGTCTTTTTCAGTACTGAGTATTGATGACATTGCACAGGATAGCAGTCCTTTTCATGGCTGCTTCATGCTAGCTGATGGAAGTTAAAATTCTTGTTATGGCTTTATTTGTATCAACATTAGACAGAAAGAGTGGCAAACTGTCACATATCAGAATGGTACAAGGGAAACCACGAGCTTGAGTATAACATCCAAAGGGAAATAATTATAAGCTAACCAGATATTTTCTAAAATTATATTAATAACATTCAATGTATTTCTAATAATAATATTAATAGCCTCTTCAGTCATAACTGACTATGGGAATGCACCCCTGAGGTGACAACCCTCAGCTGCTTAATTTCCTGGTGTTCCTTTCGACATTTTCTTCTCTCTTCTGCTTGCCGTGAGAGCTTCTTTTCTCCCAGTCTGAGGGAGCACGGTAGAGCATCGCTACTTGGTGCGATCGACAGCTTCACCCTCCCAGGCTGCTGGATTTATGTCCAGTTCCCTCATGTCTCTCTTGCACACATCTTTGAATCTCAGCTGCGGACGCCAAGTGTTCTTTTGCGATCTACCAGTTGTCCGTAGAAGACATCTTTCGGGATGCGACCATCTTCCATGCGGCGGACATGGCCAAGCCAGCGTAGTCTGCGCTGTCTAAACGGTGTATACATGCTTTAAACGTCAGCATGTGACAACACCTCGACATTTGTCACTTTGTCCTTCCACGACATACCGAGGATGTGGCGTAGACACCGTGGATGGAAGGTATTGAGCCTTCTTTCTTGCTTAGCATGGGTTGTCCATGTCTCGCTGCCATATATAAGTGTTCTCGTGACGCAGTCCTTATATACCGCAGCTTTGGTCTTCGTAATGTATTTCAAGGCTTGAATTATAGTATTTTAAAATTTATATATTATAAATGTAAGTGTCACGTAGACAGTTATGATCTATAAATTGCCTATATCTTCTTCTTCTTCTTTCACCCGTATCCTCTATTTTATTATCATTTTTATCCTTTTTCCTGTGTTTTTCGCATTCGTACGCTTGCGACTATACACGTTACTATTTTCCCATCCATTCGTTTGCGAAAAATATTTTCTTCGCATTCTCACTTTACCTGTGTCTTGTCTCAAAACTGAGAACGCAGTTTTGACGTTACGTTCAGTCCCTCACCAGACGATTTGGCGTGAAAATGCATTCTATTTGCATTAGATGTCAGGACACGAAACTGTGACTTTCGCTTATCCCAGACATATCGAGCAGACTATGTCTGCACTTTCAGCTGACAGGCGCGGTTTCTGGGGCTGAGCGCGCAGGAAAGGCGCGATAAATGACGTCTCCTTGGCGCAGTTTCAGACATTTGTCTGGGAGTTCGCATCTGACATGAAGTTGCCAAGGTAGATTCTCAGTGTCAGGTGATATGACACTCACGCGGCAGCGGCCAGTTTTGGCGTAAGGTGCGAGTAAGCAAAGTGTCAGTTATGGTTCTCAGGATGAGTTTCTCGGGGAGGTGCGAATAACTGGTTCTGCACTGGAGACGGGTTGACACGCGCCCTCTCGGTCAGTAAGTGGCAGTTTACGTCAGCTTCTTCTAGTTACGTAATCGTTAAAGCCGAGGAGGGGAGAGCATTTCGTTTTACGAAATAAACGTTCACCTCTTTGTCTGTTTGATAGATATAACCAGAATGTTAAACTTTATTTTCATTCTCGCTCCTAAATTCACAGTAGACAGGTTGCTCGGAACAGAATAAGCTGTTAGCGACGAAGTTTCTCAGTTTGTTTCGGCAATTTGTCGAACTTCTAGACTTCAATAAATATTCAGCATATAATTCTTAATTTGTGCGACTACCTGTAGTTCTGTGTGAGGTAAAATATATTATATCTAGTATTTTGTGAAGTGATAAAGTGATAATCGCTTATTTCATATTTCACTAGTTTCTTGTGTGCAGAGTGTATATTTATAAGTCGGTTATATTCTCTAGCTGATAAAATACAGTGGAAAGCAGAATAAAATTATAATTTCTAGCTTAAACAACAGTGTAGCTATAATGAATTAAATTCTACTGCTAAATAATCAGACGAGAACATATTTTTCTAAACTAAGTTATAAATGCTAGAAGCCTCATGAGTGTTGACGGAATACGCACGTATTCATGAGGATTGATGATTTTATATATATATATACAACTTACTTCACGGGAAGTTTAAATGATAAGTCAAGCGGTACGCTTGCAGTTTAAAAATGTAAGTTATATTGAGTACATATATGTAAAATATTTCATATGTATTTTTTCTTTATTCAGTGAATACTGTGGTACCCAAACTTTGCCAGCGTTCTAGTACGTGAACATTCTCTGTGAAGTAATTAAGCAGTTTCATTACATGAACGATAACAGTTAAATGAAGTACAAGGCCTATCGCGCCAGAATTATTTCTTCCAGAATAACACTTAGGTACAGTTCAGCCCGTTGCGGCAAGCAAAATATCAGTACATCCCGACAGAGTTTTGAACTAGTAGTGTGGTGACCAAATATAGTCATTTACTGAGATAAGGCACCCGACCTGACATTCCTCATTTCTAGAAACCTACGCTAGTGACACTGCGCTCTGCTAACTTTCGTGCCTGGACAAATTTTATGTGACTTAATCAGACCTCCAAAAATTAAGAACACCCAAGGAATCGGTCCCTGAGACAGAGAGTTCAGTACGTCTTTTGGAACTGGGGATTTCTTGGTCGAGACTGCTTTTACGGGTCTGTGTGAAGGTCCTAGAATTTATTATGTTCCCAGAGGCAGCGAGCAAAGCTGTAAGTATAAATGTGCGCACATGGCCATGGCTGAATGAATAAGAGTGTACGCAGGTCTGAGTGTTATTTTACCGTTGTATTTCGGCACCTATTTGCTGTCATAACTTTCTTCAGGCAAGTTTGTTTTGTTTTGCTAACTATATTTTCCCTTAAACTAGATTATAGTATCAGGTCTGGTCTTACCTTCAACGGGGAAAACTCTTAGACTCAAACCCTATGTATCTGTGACTCTTTGGGCTATCACTTTTGTTTCTTTTTTAACAGGACTGTGAGCTAAACATCGAGGGGAAGGATCTTACTGTGGGTCTATAAATTTTGTAGCATTTTTATTGATTTTATGACTATTTGTATATGCTTTGATGTAATTTCTATGTGTTGTGAAGAAATTTTAGATGATAATTAAAGTTTCTCTTGAAATTAATCAGCGTGTTGGTCAGCTCGTTCTAGAATATTTATATAATCAGTTGTATAGTTTCCCACGTCTGTGTGTCTACCTGTCGTCACTTGAATGTGCGTGCACGTGAGTGGATATATATATTTAATGTATATGTGTTAGACTGTCTGACTACTTTAGATCTGTCGTAGAAGATAGGTGAGAGAGAGAGAGAGAGAGAGAGAGAGAGAGAGAAGATTTCCCGCTCTCAGAGACAGCCTCTATCACTATTCCACCACCTCACTCGTGGAAATCTATTTTGTATTTCTATCTCACACTGTGACTATCACTCATTCCAATCTATTCAGAAGGGACCAACCCAAGTCTTAATTCTCCTATCAAAAATCTACGACAGTAAGATATATTTTTCTGACTGACATTATCACTGCCTCAGGATCGTGTTATCTAAATGAGAATTCTGATTTATACTGGATAAGTCGGTCACCAAAATAAATCTTAATGGTTGTAAAAATATATTAAACAAATAGGCCTTGGATGTCTCTCAGCTGCTGCAGAAATATGTGACCCAAGCGGTTCCCACTATGTAGAATAGAAAGGCACACTTGAGCAGATCTATTGGTGAATTCCTGCTGGTGAAGTGTGTATACTTATATAATTATTAAAGTTATACTGATTTGCCTTACAATTTGCTGTTATCCAGTGTATTTGTGAGAATTTCCAAAACGGAATTTCATTATGTTCTGACATTTCAATCGGAAGGGCTAGTTCAACAAGCTACATTTCACCACATATTCATAGAGACACTCCTAGAGACACTCATAGAGACACTCCTAAAGACACTCATAGAGACACTCCTAGAGACACTCCTAGAGACACTCATAGAGACACTCCTAGAGACACCCCTAGAGACACTCCTAGAGAAAAGAACTAATCAAGCGAGAAGGTGACTTTACAGATCTCTTTCAACAGCTTTCACCTAGACCTATGAGATTAACTACCTACCTGTGAGATTAACTACCTACCTGCGAGATTAACTACCTACCTGTGAGATTAACTCCCTACCTGTGAGATTAACTATCTACCTGTGAGATTAACTACCTACCTGAGATTAACTACCTACCTGTGAGATTTACTACATACCTGTGAGATTAACTACCTACCTGTGAGATTAACTACCTACCTGTCCTGTACCATTTCCTACTTCTTTTTACTATTTCTCTTCTCGACTTTCTGAGAACTCCTCCCAACATCCATCTCCCGTTAGTCTACGGATATAACCGAGGAGCTATGCTGACTAACTATATTATTTATTTACTAGATATCTAAAGATATTTACCAGCGGTCGTTAGGAAGTAAACATAAAGCTAATTCTGTAGAACAAACAGTTGTCAAAAACAGACCAAATTACTTCTTATTTTTTGTTTATCAGAAAATTCTACGGCCAAAAATACCCCGTATTTTTAAATTAGAAACGAAATAGTTCAAACGTTTTTACTGGAATTTGTTAATTCAAGCAATCGCACATTTTCAGAACAATTTTTATCCAATTCCGGAAATAAACTAATGGCTAGGGCAACTCGCTATGTTTAATCACATTTCTCAAAAACTGCACGCGCTAAGCTTTGCATGCTGTTGAAATTCTGCTGCCTGGATAAATTCCGGTTTTATGAACCCTAAAAGTCCACTACATTTGTCGGTGGTGGCCCAGTAATTTACTCGTGTCTGCTGAACTGGATATTATTATTACTGTTGGTATCGATTCCGCCTCATTTAATTCCTAATCGTCCGCCCAGTTCGATACAGGGACTCTTTAGTGAAAGGAAATCGTCCTGACATACAAGGGTTGGTTCAGGATGATGGGAAGTTGCACATAGCGTTGTTCAAGTAAGTTCAGATAGCCCAGATACTCAGAACTGTACTTTTCAGTTGAGGAAGTGGAGGGGGACTGCGGTAAGACGTGGAATACGATAGATGGGTTTGAAAAAAAATCGAAAAAAGGTGATTCGTCTTACGAGGACAAAGGGCAAAGAAAATAGTCTACGTTACGGCCACAAGGCCTTCGTCAGGAAAGGAAAGAAAGTGAAGGCTAGATAGGACACATAAAAACTAAATAAAATAAAAACTGGGTACTTCCCTGAAGGCAAGAACCGAAATTCTATCAAAATCGCTGTCCTGTTGATAAGCGCGTGGCTGAACAGACAGCGACTTCCGCCGCCGGATGTACACAATGCATACTAAGAAACTAAAAAACGAAACCGGAAAATAAACTACCCAACGTGATAAAAGTGGGGACTGGAAATAATAAGGGACAGAATGAGTGGGAGATAAATAAATATGAAATAAAAAAATGTATATGGCATACAAATAGAAGAATAGGATAAGAGTGGAAAGAGTAAAATAGAGCAAGAGAGGAGAGGGTGACCTCAGACAAAGGTGTGAAAAGTGTTGAGACCGGCTGGTTTTAGACACCCCATGCGGTGGATAAGACGGTTCTCAAGCTGTTCTCGGCTGGCAGTGTCAGAGGAGCAGGATCGGATCGCTGTGACCTGGATGTCGATGGGACCATGGTGGTCAGGACCATTGAAGTGTATAGCAACTGGTGTTGACTTTTGCTGAGCGATGTCATTTAAGTGCTGGCTGAATCTGTCCCCAAGTCGTTTGCCTGTTTGGCCAATATAGGTTTTGCAGCAACGTTTACATATGATCGTATAAATGACATTGCGCGATTCACACGTGAAGCTACTAGTGATGGTGTACGTAGCCTTAGGAAAGGACACCTTCTGGGTTGAGATGACATACTTGCACGTGTTGCATCGTGTCCGACCACAGGGTAGTGTGCCAAAGTGAGTGGCATTCTCCTTTGGGAGACGGCTGTGAACAAGAAGATCCTTCAAGTTCTTGTCACGTCTATATGCCACCAAAGGTGCTTCACTGAATACTTTTTGGGTCAGAGGCTCTGTTTGGAGGATAGGGAGGTGGCGGAAAAGGATCTGTTGGTATGACTTGCGTGAAGAGAGGGAAAACAGGATCATGATGTAGGCTTGACAAGACGTAGTCTACAGCAGTAGTGTTTCATTTATCTATTACACTTCATCTACGTGTATAGCATCAACCTTTAACAAAATTCACGTTAAGACTTCTTGTCCTGTGCCATCCGTCATAAGTCTTCTGTATCCCTGTCATGTATGTCTACTGTTCCGTTCTTCATGTATTTTTAGGTCACTCTCTATTGTTCTCCCCCGGGAGAGTCCAGACTGAGGACTGCCTTGTGCCATGTAGTACATCAGCAGATGTTCTGAGCGCGTGCTTGGTCCAATGCATTGTTTAATTCCTCCCCCTTGTTCTATAGTTTTTGTCTGGATCCTTTCATCAGTTCCACATTGGTGACCTTGTCGGACTATGCCAATCTTTCTATTCTCAGACAGCACCCATTTATGAAAGTCTAGAAACACCCACTTATGAAAGTCTAGAAATGTGGCCGGCTGGCCTACACTAGCATTTATACGTGCTATAATACTACATAGAATAAGAATGAAAGACGTTAAAAGCAGATACGGCGTTTTCGCACAAAACGCAGTATGATTAAAAGTTCAGTTAGCAGTCAGGGCTCTGAGAGGGTAAGACATTGCAGTCCCAGAAAATAATATTGAATGCGTGTTTTTACGTGGGATTTTGTGAAGTGAGAGTTGTTATTTTGGGTTTTTTTTCATTGTAAAATAGTGGGAAAAGAGAGGTGTGACAAAAGTCGAAAAAACAAAGACGTGTGCAAAATGTCGAAAACAGAGAGACGTGTGTAAAAAATTGTAACGTGTGGAAAAAAGAATGAGACGTGTGGAAAAAGGCGGGAAAGACAGGAGCTGTATAAAAAGGAGAGATGTGGGCGATAGACATGATTAGATAGATATAAATTTTTGCTAGGCAGTTATAGTACTTAGGTGACATTGTCTTTGAGATTATCAAGACCAGTTTATATTTTTTTTCTTCAGTTGGATATATTTTCCTTTTGGATATACACACTATTTTGTTTAAGCGTAAGTAACACGTACTTCATCATTATGTAAATACCAGTGCTGTTCTAATGACAACAATAAACTCTGGTTGAATTTTCTACATTGCTATGTTTTTAATGGAACGTTACAGTGGATCATTTAACAAACCATTATACGATATATTGCTTATCACTAAACCTAAAAGGGTAAGAACGAACCTGGAAAGGAAAATAAATTTCAGTCAAGAATCTCCATCTCAGGCGGAAGGCCTGTAACCACTTGAACAGAAACATATAAAGAATTAGCTCTCGTCAATATAACTACATGCACACAAGTAACTGACGCGGGCATAGAAACACTCATTTATGAAAGTCTAGAAAACGAATGACTTGACATTTGAGTTGAAGATTGTTATAATTTATTTGGACTTGATTTGATTTTGATAAAGTTCCAAATGTGATGACAACTCCTCTTGACTTTTGAATTTGTATTTTTCTACAGCTGTCTGTTCCTCTGACTTTGTATTGCTGCTATGATAGATGTATACTTTATCATTTTGGATGCATATATCCCCCAGATTAATTTAACTATTATTTGTCTCATATATTCTTATTATCTTTGTCTTGTCCATGTGAATTTGTCGCATAACAATTCGCCTATCTACATTTTATGTCTTTAATTTTGCTCTACCATTTAATTCATTTTACTTGGTGAGACGAATTGTCTTCAACTCTAACGCTATCTATAGACTTAAACAGTAACGCTGTTTAAATCTCTCATAGTCCCTCTTTCTGTCTTTCCATTTCCTCTCTCTCTTTCTCTTTCTCTCTCTCCCATCTCATGAGAAAGAATGCATTTCTTGCCATGCACCAGGATGACCAAGGTGGCTGGAAGTTCTATCCTTTTGAATGGGACTCTGGCCACACTTGTATGCTTGAAAACCACCAGAATTATTTATGAAGCCAGTAGCATAGCTTGACAGATGACCCACGCTACATCGCATGACGCACGCGGGAAGCTTGGGCGCGTCTTGTAATATATATGTGTTGGACCGTTTCTGCAAGGTCTCTACAGATGACTGTTTGATCGTGCTGCTAAAACGCGAATGCAAAATGAACTGTCAAATTAGTTCAACAGGTAATGGAATATAACGTCAGGCATGTCAATCAAGGCCTGCTGTGAACTGAAGTAAACTGTAAGGCGGATGGTACAGTTTAACATATTTTATTTGACGGTATAAGTTCAACAATACGAGACAATGTTCTTGACGGATAACATCAACATGGAGGCATAGTAATGATGTTCATGACGAAAATTATATACATCTATGATGGTGGTTAGGTATTGTGGCAGATCCCTTTCAAACATCTTCCTTACATTCAATTAATAAGAATCCAATAATGTTCATGTTATGTTTGAACAGTAATATAATGTCCGTTGACCTTGTCTGAGGACATCCAACTAAGTACGGATTCTCATACCACCGAATCCCGCATTCATCTAACAAAAGACTGTCTTGATCCAAGACTTCAATACTTACAACGTAAGTTCAAAATATAATAACAATGGCGTAGATATGAAGATACATCTGGGTTAGTACTTTGGGTTTTAACTAACTTCTCCACAAACTCATGCCACGACTTTGGCACGGGCATAACGGCATTTTAATATAAATTATAAACTCCAATAACTTGGTTCCCTCGTAGGAATTCTTCGTCTACAATAGATTATAGAGGCTCATAGCTCCTTTTGGTCCATTCTAGGAATATCATAACAAGATGAATTCCCGCTAGATTCCCTCAAGGAGTCGCCTAAAATTACAGGTTTGAATATGCTAATCATACAATACGACGGGGCGACAACTTACATATTACTTCCAATATTGGCTTCGACCTGAAGACCAATATTGTAACAAACGAATGGCTTCCACAGACTTGCCACGATAAACGAAATATTCCACGGACATATCGTCCGGACTGCCCCTTTCAGATGATGACGTAGGACTCTCCTCTAAAACTAGGTTACCCGTGCGTACAGAGTAACACATACTCTACATTGTGCACGTCGGTGCGTGAGTAAATCGAACGCACAAATAATATAACTATATCACGACTGGTGCGTACATTGGCAGGACCGACGACTACCCCCCTAGGTGAAAAACGTACGCAACAGCTCCCTTATCACCGTCCCTTAAAAAAATTAATTCTATTAATTTTTTTAAAACTAAGTTCCCAAAGAGAGGTGAGTCAAAACTACATCGATATTTATGAACATAAATCAAAGTCATTATGTTATACAATATTATGAAAAAGAATATAAAAATGGGAATCAATATAACTGAATGAAAGTATGCATTAAAGCACACATCCACAATCGACCTACTTTGGAACGATGTGGTAAAATACGAAGTAAAAGAAAGTTGAAAACCAAAAAGATGATAAAAACATTCAACAAATTTTCAAAACAAACATGTGATTTCAAAATGAAAATGAATAGCAACGATGATGATAATCAATGACAAGAGAATCAACAAAAATGAAAATAAAACATGCAAAGTGAAACAAAGCATAATTAAACACGTTAAGAAACAACACCCTTACTGTTTCTACCATTAGTAAGGTGGACTAGTTATCTAAAAGTTGAGAGATCAAGCAACATGAGAAGTAAATATAAGTACACAGAGACACTTACAACTATTCAAGTTAGTTAATGTGTACTCTACAATTAATTAAGTAGCTTAAATTGATTTCTTCTACTTACTGTAGTTCTTAATTATCAACACATAACTAATTACTACTTTATTTAAGTAAATGCAATTTTACTGAGTGTTAATGTTCCATTAATAGTAGTTAATAATCGACGAGAATATGTTCTTAATGTTCCATGTGCGATGAAAAGATATTCTCTAATACCAAATGTAGTGTAACATGTTCCATAAGAATATTGACTATTCATTTATCAAAATAACAATGTTTCTATACTAATAAAATGTTACTACACAAGAAGTTATGTTATAATCCAAAAGTAAGTATATCCCGGAATTATGCTGGTACAAATGAATCTGTTCCATACAAAGTATGTATAGAGGTTCAATAATTGATACTGTACGCAGTTCCTCTTATTATATTTGACTGATTATCTGTGAGGACGTTTCAACATCCGGAAGTGGTTTAGGTTCGACCAGTTCGCTTGGACATCTTGACAGACAGTCCGCAAACACATTTTTCACTCCAGGAATCGCTCGAATTTCATAGCTATATGGCTGGAGAGCGATAGCGTATCTAGTAGACTTTGAAGATTTCACGTCCTTGGTGTTCAATGCTGTGAGAGCTTTTTGGTCAGTTTCCACTACAAAGTGTGATCCCAGTAAATATCGTTCTAGTTTAGTGACTGACCAAACCAAAGCGAGTAACTCCTTATCCAGGACGGAGTACTTCAGTTCGCTCGTCGTCAATTTTCTCGAAACTTACATAACTGGAAATAAGGTGCCTGAATATTCTTGCATCAAGACTGCAGCAATGGCGTAAGCAGACGCGTCACTGCGAAGAATGAAAGTGAGATCTTTGTTAGGCAACCTCAAAAAAGGCGCATTTGAAAAAAATTTCTTTATATAATCTAACGCGATTTGATGTTCGTTAGACCACTGTATTACATTAGCTGTACCTTTTCTCAGTAAAGAAGAAAAAGGTGCAGTTATAGTAGGCACATGAGGGATGAATTTAGAATAGAACTGTATTAGTCCTAAAAGAGATCTAACTTGTTTTTTTGTCTTAGGTGCTGAGATGTTTAAGATTTTCGAGACTTACTGTCTTCTGTATACATTAAACCCCGACCTATACGATGACCCAAAAAGGAGATGTCATGAAAACCGACAAATGCCTTTGAAGGTTTCGCAGTTAAGTTATAATCCCGTAAAGTAGAAAGTAAAGCTTTTAATCCCTGAATATGTTCATCCCAAGAGTTACTGAAAAGACAGATGTCATCTATGTAAGTAATGACATCGGGACGATGAGACAGTACGCGGCGCATCATGCGTACAAAGGTAGCTGGCGCATTCATTAATCCGAATGGCATAAAATTCCATTGGAAAAGTTCATGAGAAGTAGAAAAAGAACAAATAACCATTACAAGAAAGAGATGATGACTGCATAGGCTGAGTCATCAAAGAATGTGAAATCAAAATCCAATATAGTAGGTTACTATCTGCGTGACGCAGAATCGGGAACCAATTGTAATCGGAGAGAATGGTGGTGGAAATACACACCATTGTCCCTCTCGATAGCCATGCGAGCATCTCTATTGGTCCTAAAAGTAACCACGGCGTCACCATACCTGTTATTGGTATGAGGTAACAGACGCACGAACCTAACGTCTGCCGTGTGGTTGAGAAAATCTCCTAGTGCTTGCCAACTAGTTCGCTGTGGCAGATTTTGCACAAGGATGGTGCGAGAAGATGCACCTCTACCAATATAAGTGGTACCGTAGTCACAAGAATGTGAACAAGGTTGATTGGTAACATTAGTCCTCTTAGGTATATTATAATATTTATTATTTATACCTTTAGGATTATTCTTAAATGTACCATACTTTTGTACTTGATTATTATTACTTATGCCAGACAAAGGTGTAGATGTACGGCATGTTGTAGACACCTGCTTGCTAGGCAAAGTTAAAACCTTACTGGCAACCCCATTGGTTTTATTTTTCTTATACGAGTTACAACTCTTATTTTTATTAGGAACATCCTTTCCCTTTTTTTCAAACTTAATCTTTTTCTTACGATCAGTTGCCTGCTGATCTAGTCGAGGGAAGGTATATGTCCCCCGGAATGACTTACTAGTCTTCACAGGTTGCGTTGAAACCTTAATGTCCTTCTTAAGAATGGATGTATGTCGTAAAGGTTGTAACGAATTAGCCACAGTGGCGTAATGAACAGTGGAATCATTTTCAATGCTAGATTCCAAGACCTTATCATTACATAACAGTTTAGCAATATGTGCATGTGAAACAAATCTAGGAATAGCAGTAAATACACCGGCATCATGTATATTTTGCTCTTCCCAATCAGCAATCTGCTGTGGGGTACACTCTTTAACCTCATGTATGTGGTCAAGTATAATATCACTTATAGGTGCAGGAAGAAGGCATGCGTGAATTTTTCCTGAAAAAAATGGTGTATGAAGGTTAACTATAGCTGTAGGAAAAATCTCCACAGTCCCTCCAAAAGTCACGCACTGCACGGTCTTGCCAGTAGCACAGGCGGGGTCGACCAAAGAGTTCCGCACTCCGACAGTACTGCAGCCTGAATCAAATAAAAGAGAGCATGGAATGCCATTTAAAAATCCATGACTTAATTGAAGGCATCCCGGTCGATCGTGTGTAGCTGAAATGGCCGTACACACAGCCGGGAGACTTGGCAAAACATGTCCGTACCGTAGCGTCGTGATCGCCCTGGGCTGGGATAAGGTATTACACTCATCACAAGACTTGACCTGTTCGAAATCCAGAGAACATGACATAGCACTATGTGCATTAACATTATTATCCTGTTCAATGTTAGCCTGAGTATCACTTAAAGCGACATTAGAATGTCTATGTGTATTATTCGACGATCTATCTCTTCGACGCGATCGATTCTGATTATTGGCATTAAAATTGCCACAATTGTCATTTCTGCTTGAGTTAAAATTTGGATGAGTACGATAATTATTATAATTAACGTTATGATGTTGGTTAAATGATTTATTTCAAGAACCTTGTCTATTTTGAGCACACTGTGATTTTGATTGCAAATTTTGTTTATTGCTGTTTCCTTCATTATATTTAAGATTATTGTTATCAAAATCTTTTGATCTGGAAGATTGGCCCGAAGAAACAATAGGTAAAGCAGTTTGTTTGAATTGTTTCCCCTGATAAATATTGTCATTCTTATTATTTCCCTTTCTAATTGTTTTATCTTTAAGATCCAACCTCAATTTTTTTATCTGAGAAGTAGTTTCTAATTTAAGGTTACTAATTTCTTGTTTGAGAGTTTTGATAGTATCTAAAGCCTTAGCTCTCTCCTGCCTAAGTTCAAGTTTGAGTGCTTCGATAGCACTATGATGACTAGTCATAAGTTCATCAATCTTCTTAGTAAAAACAGAATCTTCCTCATGAATTTGGCCATTAAAATCTGTATTATTCTGCTTCAATGCATCTACCAACAATTTCTTAGAATTTTCTAGCTCCAATTGTAAGGACGTGAAGTTTGTATTGGTAACCTCGGCCTGTAATGTAAGAGTCCTTACTCTCTCGTTTAAATTATTAATCACTAGCTCCTTATCTTCCAGGAGTTCCGACAATTCCTCTATTTTGCTCTCTTCAGCAATATCATCCAAAAAATTGGTCCTTCCCGTGTCATTTCCTTGTTCGTACTTCATTTGTTTCTCATAATCGTTATCACAGAGAATAGCGTTACGAATGCTATTCATTATAGAACCACGATGGACGTGTACGTAACGTTCCACAAATGTACGAAATACTCCACCTAATAATTCTGCTATGTCCCTTGCCATAATTATATGTGGTACAGACTGAAAATTAAGGTCAGCAAACTTCGTCAAATCTGACGCTGTACGACATAAAAAATTGTCTAGTATAAAATCATCAAGGTCTGGGCCTTGAAAACCATCATTTTTAGCCTCCTGAAGAATATCCCTCAGAGTAGACATTATGCCCGATCTAGGCTTTTTTTCTACTTTTTTCACATCGATAACCTTGTTTTCAACGGGTACCTTGTTCTGAACAGGCACATGTTCTTTCGAAAAATTATCTAAATCATTAATCTGTTTTGGATTATCAGAATCTCGTAACTTATTCTGTACATCCACTAAATCAGGTTGCGTCTTCTGCTCCTCCAATTCCAATATCCTTTTAATTTCTTCTAATTCTCCAATACGTCTTGCTTCAGTTTCAATTTCTTCCTTATTCAGGAACCACTTCCCACTTTTCCATAAATTTTCTTTAGCCAAATTGTCCAAGACATATGATTTTAACTTATCACCTTTCATTCTAAATATTCGTGCAATATCCAAATAGTCCTCTATTTTAAGCATGATAAATTTATATGTATTAAAGTGACTCACTCAGTGAATCAACTAGAAAGAAAATTATCTAAGTGATTTCCCTCCAATATGTGCAACACGTTCTTGACCAAGAACGGCACTTAATTATTATTCAATATTATTCAGAAATAATTCTACTTAAAAGTGTTACTATACCAAGTGGTCTTCGTTCCTGTCCTAGAACGGTAAATATTGTTATCATATAATTGTGAAATATATTAATAATCAATAAATTAATTTATGTAATTAAATGTTATGAATGCAACAACGTGATAGACAATAGGAACAATACTGACAAGACAAAATAATCAAAGACAATTGAAAACAGTCGCAGAAATCCAATAAAAATAAAAATGTGAAACTAAAATAGAATGTCGTAAAAAATTACGATGATAGCTGCGATAATATAATAAACAAGACAATTGACAAGACAGTGTAAAAACATATGTTTTGTAAAAAACTGAACGAAAGTCAGGTGAGAAGGACGCATAATACAAACAGGATACATTATAAAACTAAGGTACGAGTAAAAATAACTGTGAAAACAACAATTAAAACTTGACGGAACAGCTAAACAGATACTATCATAAGAAACAAGTAGCGATCGGAACTAAGGAAGGTTTCTAGCCTTGAACCGGAATTATCGCTCAATTGAAACTTATAAATCAAACCCTATAGAACATCTGACAAAGAGCCCGAATCGGCTTCGAGATGAACCTCGTTTGTCAGATCGAACACGACGAAGAATATAAAACACAAAACATGCAACATGAAAAATATAGAGGTGGACATAATCACATAAGGCACAGCTAAACGTAATAAAGCGTACAACGATACTACGTTAATACTTATCTCGGCTGATTGCAAAACCAAAAAATGTGCCTCATCTCCTTAGATGTACGTTTGAGAATTTACAATGATACCACTTGAGGAATGAAAGATAAGGTCCAACGTAGTCCTTGACCTTGACCTTCTGGTAACCGTAAGTTGATTCTGATTCTCCGTCACACTAGGTTCCAAGTCCGAGATGTTGTCACCTTGAAAGTTCAAATTTTCTTTTCAACCGATAGTTGGATTGAGTACGTTCCCGTGGAATTGTTTCCAGACCACACTGGCATACCAATTACTGTTGGACCGTTTCTGCAAGGTCTCTACAGATGACTGTTTGATCGTGCTGCTAAAACGCGAATGCAAAATGAACTGTCAAATTAGTTCAACAGGTAATGGAGTATAACGTCAGGCATGTCAATCAAGGCCTGCTGTGAACTGAAGTAAACTGTAAGGCGGATGGTACAGTTTAACATATTTTATTTGACGGTATAAGTTCAACAATACGAGACAATGTTCTTGACGGATAACATCAACATGGAGGCATAGTAATGATGTTCATGACGAAAATTATATACATCTATGATGGTGGTTAGGTATTGTGGCAGATCCCTTTCAAACATCTTCCTTACATTCAATTAATAAGAATCCAATAATGTTCATGTTATGTTTGAACAGTAATATAATGTCCGTTGACCTTGTCTGAGGACATCCAACTAAGTACGGATTCTCATACCACCGAATCCCGCATTCATCTAACAAAAGACTGTCTTGATCCAAGACTTCAATACTTACAACGTAAGTTCAAAATATAATAACAATGGCGTAGATATGAAGATACATCTGGGTTAGTACTTTGGGTTTTAACTAACCTCTCCACAAACTCATGCCACGACTTTGGCACGGGCATAACGGCATTTTAATATAAATTATAAACTCCAATAACTTGGTTCCCTCGTAGGAATTCTTCGTCTACGATAGATTATAGAGGTTCATAGCTCCTTTTGGTCCATTCTAGGAATATCATAACAAGATGAATTCCCGCTAGATTCCCTCAAGGAGTCGCCTAAAATTACAGGTTTGAATATGCTAATCATACAATACGACGGGGCGACAACTTACATATTACTTCCAATATTGGCTTCGACCTGAAGACCAATATTGTAACAAACGAATGGCTTCCACAGACTTGCCACGATAAACGAAATATTCCACGGACATATCGTCCGGACTGCCCCTTTCAGATGATGACGTAGGACTCTCCTCTAAAACTAGGTTACCCGTGCGTACAGAGTAACACATACTCTACATTGTGCACGTCGGTGCGTGAGTAAATCGAACGCACAAATAATATAACTATATCACGACTGGTGCGTACATTGGCAGGACCGACGACTACCCCCCTAGGTGAAAAACGTACGCAACAATATGTATCCCCAAAACTGTGGGTACAGAAACATTTCTCAAGTAACCTGGTAACAGGACTGTACTCTTTGTAAAGATGTTCTAGCAGAAATTTGCTAAAAACAATAGAAAAATTACTGTTGCCTTTTCGTCATGTAAAGATGGGCTTATTAAGCTATTAGCGATGATAAACACTTAACTAGAATTAAGCGCCTTTATAAAAGAGACAGCTTAGATTAGTGGCAACAACCATCATAAGCAAAAACTAGAATAGGGGACAACTAGAGCTACCGCTGTGAGAAGACCAGGCATGCCACCTGGAGAAACAATCTGTTGTTGACGTTGGGACGGGTATGCAGACATTTTATTATTATTACTTTAATACATGATTTATGTATCTAATACTTAAATTCATGTTCATTATTAAGACGAAAGCTGAAGCTGTATTTTCATTGCATTATCCACGTAACTCTTTTTCCCTGGTATATGCAAGCTTCACAACTTCTTATATACTATTTCTTGTTATTTCATTATTTCCCACTATTCTCGTCTTCTTCATGCTTTAAATGCAAGACATAATTCAACAGTTATGATCTTCATCATTCTTTCTGGGACCATCTAGCACACGTTGGACCCTATGCTCCATGCGGAGCCAGAAATACTGTACATAACTATGAATGATGTCTAACTTCTATCATCTGTCAATACTAATTTATTCACTGTTTTCCTCTTACTTATGTATACAGCAGTGTTTATTATTGTAAAACATTTGAAATGTGTGTAATGCATATAATAACGATTGCCATTTTAAATGGGTGGGAAAAGTATTCTATAATTGCCCATGATTATAGAACACTTGATAGAAGCAGAGACTAAGAAAAGTAACAACTCTGTTATGTTTTTGCTCAGCAAGGCTAGCAAGACATGCTAAACGGATAAAGTCACAGTGGGGCAGAAAAGTTGGAACACGTGGTTACAATGCCACACTATAATGATACCCGCTTTAGTCGGGGACATAAATTATATCTCATCTCATCTCATAATCGGAACCTCTTCTACCCCGTGAAACGAGGTGTAGAGGGGACCCAAGTGCACAAGGCCCATGGGCAGGACATGTAATCGAAGTGACTTGGCAAACAGGTGATTAGCCCATTGTGCCCGCATAAATTATATATTGGACTGAATCCTTCAGAGCGGTGCGGAGAAAATGCGTTGCAGCTTAGCACTGAGCTAAAGCACTGTTACATTTATTTGCTCTCGAGCCTTACTGTCGGTACATAATAGCTGGAATCTTGAGGGCCGAAACGTGAACGAACGAACGAACGAGCTTTATTTTCAAAGGGTTAAGAATTGGGCACGCAGGCCCGTCTGACATTCTGCCCTTCCTCTCTCTCTCATCATATATACTATATCCTTTCATCCTCACATTTACTTTAAGCATAATTAAGGCATTTATCATTATAAAAGTAATATTACATTTGCAATAATCATCATAATTAAAGTACGTTTTTAACATTAAAAAAGAATAATAATAATAATAATGAATGTAAAAATAAAATAAATAAAAATAAAAATAAACATTAATACATAGATTAGATAGATAGATAGATAGATAGATAGATAGATAGATAGATAGATAGATAGATAGATAGATAGATAGATAGATAGATAGATAGATAGATAGATAGATAGATAGATAGATAGATAGATAGATAGATAGATAGATAGATAGATAGATAGATGATAGATAGATAGATAGATAGATAGATAGATAGATAGATAGATAGATAGATAGATAGATAGATAGATAGATAGATAGATAGATAGATAGATAGATAGATAGATAGATAGATAGATAGATAAATAGATAGATAGATAGATAGATAGATAGATAGATAGATAGATAGATAGATAGATAGATAGATAGATAGATAGATAGATAGATAGATAGATAGATAGATAGATAGATAGATAGATAGATAGATAGATAGATAGATAGTTTATGGATGTATATAATAAGAACTCGTGACATTTTGGGAATCCGCTGCTGAATGACCTGGGACTTAGTGTGTTGTCAGCACATGCGGAAAATGTTCCCACAGGTGAGCAGCTTTGAGTCCCAAACAGATACTGCCACAGGGAGTGAATTGTTTACGCCTCTACTATACGAGATCCAGCGTTATGACCTATGCTCCTTAGGGAGGTAAAGGGTATTGACTGATAGATAAGAATCGTGCATATAGGCCCGTCTTACATTTTGCCCTTCCTCTTGCAAATCTTGGCTAACCTTAGAGCCAGGCAGACATACACAAAATAAAAAGCTGAGTATACTATATCAGCATTGAGAAGCTTTAATACATGTGTCAACATGAAGAAAACCTTTTATAGAACAACAATAACATTTTCAAAGTAACACTTGTATTGAATTTGTAAAAACAACACTATAGACTGCGTTTTCTTTTGGAAATTCTATTTGATATTTGTATAAATCAAAAACATCGAGTATGTTTTATTTTCTTTGTGTCACATTTATGTTGAATGTAAACATTTTTGGTAATAAGGTTAAGTCTTTTATTCTTTTGTCACAACTGGCGTTCTAATAAGATAAATTCTTTTATTCTTTTACCTGGGGGAACGAGCCAAAATACATTCTAATGGCAGATGACAATATAATTAGCGAAGTCAGTGTAGGGATAAAGTGTGACGAGAATGCCTAAACCTCTGCCTATATTCTATATTTTTCCAGTAATCTCGCTGCAGATTCACTAAGAGGCAAGATTTCCTGTTCTTATAATATCACTTTTCACGTTCTCAAAAAGGAACTGCCCTGATTGAGATATATATATATATATATATATATATATATATATATATATATATATATATATATATATATATATATATATATATATATATATATATATATATATATATATATATATATATATATATATAGAGAGAGAGAGAGAGAGAGAGAGAGAGAGAGAGAGATGTTCTTTCCCGAGTCAGTGGCCAGCAGGCATTCTTCATAGAATAGCGCCTGCTTCTTTTTTCTGGCACTCTTTTATTCATCCTCACACCTTCACTCTATCACTCTCGCCTTTTTTTAAAATAACGTCACAGAATTGAAGACACAAATTATCATTATTATCATGATCATCTCCCTTTTCACTACTCGTGAAGAATGGAGCCACCACTACAGATAACCAACTTGAAGAAGCCACCACTACAGATAACCACCTTGAAGAAGCCACCACTAGGGTTCAAACTGGTTCACTGCTGGTTTCTGTAGTAATTTCTTTTACAAGACTTGGCTACCAACCCAATGCCCAACCTCCTAGTAGTGGCCTTATACGACATGCATCAAGAAGCAGGAGTGTTGTTGATATTGTTGTTTCTCGGAGACCCACAGGACCTGACCCAATCGCTGTAGCACAATATTTAACAGTAGTGCTCCCTGTAGCCAGTAACATTATAGTTGATCATAATCTAGACTATTATTTACTAAATCACTTAATGTTAATTAATCATGTGATGTCAACTCTGTCAGGCATGTCGGAAAATGTGACCAATATCAGATTGACATGGCGCTGATAACTTTATCCTATAAAACAAATTGTTTTAATTAAAGCATGTTTTTCTACAATGGGACCAGCTGCAGTGCCAGCCCCGTGCTCTATAAGGAGCGATGTAAGAAATATTTAGTTTACAAAAGTAATGTTTAGTTTAGTCAAGAATAAACTTGACCAAACAGGGTTAAGATGACATGAGGAGAACATGACCGGAACACAAGTGAGTGACAGGAGGGTGTGGTCAGTAGTGACCTTTGCTTCATAGGGAGCTTTAATATTGCCTCGGGATGCCCCCCCCCCCTTTTTGCTCTGCAGTAGTGGTCCAACAGTGGCCAAAACCTAGAGTTACTAATGTGGGTCTTCAAAGGTGTCCACCTTCGCACAACATTACACTTGGCAGAGATGCAGATAGAAGGATAATGATGCTTCTACATCGAGGAGTGTTCACAAGATATTCAAGGAATCGAGAACAATGCTGAGTGGGTCTGAGCATGTTAACTCTTTATCTTTCCCGCCGCCTGTTCTGGAGAGATATAATATTAGCCCCTGCAAGCCCCCAACTGAATTAACAGTAAAATTCCTCTGCTTATTATCATTATTATTGCTCGGATTGGCTCTTAATATATATATAAAAACGCACCACCTGTATAATCCAGGAACAGAGTGTGAAATGTAAATATAAGTGTGTACAAGTTTACATATTTGGAATCTTTATTCATTTTCCTATGAATCCATGCTGGTCATTAATTTGTACATTTGATTGTTATGAAATTCATTGCATTCTGTGCAGGCAAGGGAGAAAACCAAAAATACAAAAAAATGCACGTGCGTTATCCTGCTGGAGAAGCTGCAAGTCTGGATAAATTGTGAACGCAGGAGCAACCAGTGCATCCAGAACCTCATCTCGATATGTCACAGCATTAACATTTCCACGGAAGACGTCAAGAGGCAAGCGATGGTGAAAACTGAATCCTCCCCAAATGTGAATACTGCCACCTCGAAATCGGTTGACACAGCAATCTGCAAAGCGCTCTTCACACCGTCGCTAAATCCGCATACGTCCATCTGCAAAAAATATGTTGAATCTGTTCTCGTCTGTGAATAGGACAGCATTCAACTGCAGTCTAGTCCATCTGATATGTTGCTCTGTCCATTGCAGGTGCTGCTAACGATGTCTGTGAGTCAAGTTTGGCCCAACATAAGGTCGTCTTGCAGTAAGGCCTGTATCTCTGAGTCGTCGTATGACTGTCATTCGAGAGACTTGCCCATGTCTACCCACTATTGCTCTTGCTGTTTGACTTGCCGGGAGAGTCAATTCCTTAGGTGACTCAGCACAATATGACGATCTTGCGCAGGGGTAGTAACTCGTGGTTGGCTACTCCGAAGTCTATCCCGGGCACTGCCAGTGGTTCCGTAACGTTCATTGAGACGTACAATAGTGCTGTGGTGGCAATTCATCCTTCTGGCAATGGCCCGCGAGCTCATTCCGGTCTCCAGCATACCAATGGCTCGTTGGCGGTCGTTTTCAGATAGTCGTGGCATTTCAAGCACATGTACTGGGTGTTTTGTCTCAACGGCCTTTTTATACCGAGTATACTGCCACAACGCGTACACATTTTCAGGGTCATAGCTGTTGAGAATCGTGTTGCACGTGTAACTTTCATCGTTTTCATGTAGTCTGTACACACACCCATGGGTTGAATCTTGCACTTTCCATTCCAGCAGCCATTCGCTCTCTACCGCATGGCAAACACGGGGAAAATCCATTCCCACACTTTTTTTGCCAGCTTATCGGCATCAGTATATATAATAGTGGTGCATTTTTAATGTGCTTCAGTATATCTATATATATATATATATATATATATATATATATATATATATATATATATATATATATATATATATATATCTATATATATATAAATATATATATATATATATATATATATATATATATATATTATATATATATATATATATATATATATATATAAGTCTGGTTTTGTATGAATAACTTAGGGTTTCCTTGCTGTAGTGCTCAGAAATATATAAAGATATATATATAACTCAGAAATATTCTATATATATATATATATATATATATATATATATATATATATATATATATATATATATATATATATATATATATATATATATATAATATATATATATATATATATATATATATATATATAACTTTATGTATTAGAATACTTATTCGCATTAATTCGACCATTAATTTGTAAAAAACAACATATATAAATTTAATGATCAGTTACTCTAACCCGTTGTAAATAAATAAGAACTGGTGGTTAATGCACAGTAAGTCTCATCATGGAATATATCGGCTTTCGTAAGCTTAATTTTAGAAAAGAAAGTTCTTTGTTTGGCCGGCTAAAAATGGGACTCTTCACAACCCGTGGATTGTAGGTTTCAAGTGTCAGTTACAAGCTTTGAGCCACAGAATGGTAGTACAGCAAATGATCTCTTAGGGACGTACCACAAATAGTCGGGTATCCTCGTGCTGGCAACACAAACTTTAGAGTTAATAAAAGAACAAATTCCGCTGCTAAGTCTTTGTTTTTTTTATGTTAATCAGGCGCCTTTCCTGCTGTCTTGTCAGCCGTTTGTTTTCTCAGATTTTTACTCTTCCTGAGCGTATATCGTATCACTCAGGGCATTTGATGAAAAATCACCAGTATGTCAATTAATTTAATGAAAGATTTGTAACTGGACAGTGGCAGTAGCTTGTGTCTGAAGGAACATATTAAGTTTACATACATTCACAAAATGATAATATACAGGTTGATGTAATCATCACTTACTTCCTGCTCCATTCGGAGTCTGGGGCTACTTTGCTTTTGGTTCTTCCGTGAGAACTAGCACGAAGCAATCACCAGCACTTGCTGTGGTGGTTCATGAATGTATCCTTTTCACATGCTGAGGTTGCCAGCCTAGTGTGAATCTTTATCACCATTAGCAAGTATAAAACATGTTAAATTCAAAGTATAAGAAATATATTACAACTCACAGTAGTAACTAGGCATCTTAGACTGCTTGCTCAGGTAAATAGTCTTGGCAACTTGATATAGATGCATAGAACACGCGTCAGGGTGTTTAGTTCTAGTAAAAATCCCTTTGCGACGTTGTGCGTAATTCCTGTATAAGTCTGGTTTTTGTATGAATAACTTAGGGTTTCCTTGCTGTAGTGCTCAGAAATGTTCCACTAAGTCCAGTCCTATTGAAAGTCAGAATCTTTTCTTCTATTGTTACCTTGCTTCAGTCAGAGTTGTCTACTTGACGATTCGGTAATGCAGTGTGGTCTGTCCGAAAATGCTAAGTTATATTCGCAGCTTCCAGTCCGCGCTCATATGTTGGTTACTTCATGGCATTTCCGACAGCCTTCCAATGAGAATGAATGCATACAAGCCTCTCAAATGCTAGCCAATGGCATTCAAAAAGTTCTGGTTTTGACAGAATATTCCTTATGGATTTTTTGTTCTGCGTGACAACGAAGTAGTGAATTCAAACGTCACTTTCCCTATATGCAGTTGTGATTTCCGCAAGTTTCCATTATCACGTTTGCAAAATCACTTCTACTAATCAACCAACGTTCTTTTCAGGACGAACGAGGAAGAAGAAGACTTCTACTAATATCTCCCAAGATTGAGATTACCCATAATGTTATCTCAGGTAATTTCGGAAGTCTGGGTGACTGGCTTATCAGACATTTCCGTTCATTTGTATCAAATGGCTTGATACAAATACGACTGCCTTTCTAGACAAATCGTGGTTTATACAATTAAACCCGTATTTCAAGTCCGTTCTACTGTCGGATCGGAAGACGCAATCTTGAGTTCAAGCTCGCATTACCTTGAGTCAATGTGGTATTATCACGTTTAGTGATTCGATTAATCTCTCGGGATAGGCAATACGCTTGTCTGGACATAAGAAGTGCAGTGTGACAAATGGAAACAAGGACTATAGTACGGAGTTCTGTGCAGTGAAAATGAGAAATAATAGAAAGGGGGGAGTGTTACGTGCAGTCTTTGATATCTTACAATATTATACATTGGTATACTTGTTTATGTTCGCAAATATTTTGTAAACAAAATAGTGCTTAAGGGAAAGTCATTATTGAGTTACTTCCCTTGAAAGTTGTGCCGTCTCTTCGATCGAACTCCGCGGATGAATCCATTTTACTGCGATTTATTCGTTGTTTGGGTAATAATAGATTGTTCTTGCTTCAGAATATCTATGGCCTGAATTTATGTGTATTGTTTGTCTGAGTAGGACGAGTCTGTCTTATATCTGTATATCTTTACATATCTAAGTCGAACTATATGTTCTGTTGTCTCTAGAGAGGTCAAAGGCTATTCGGCGGATGTGTCGCTAGAGAGTGGTGTGATTTGGCTTCGTCCCGATAGGGACTGTGTTTTCTATGTCGGCTTGTCGCCGGGAAAAAGTGATCTCAGTATTGGTGGGGAAAGTGATAGTCGTCTAGACCTATCGTGTATGCTTTGCCCCAGTGTTTATTTGTATTGCCAAGGAATGGCATTTTCATATTTCTGATACCAAGGTAATAATAGACACTCTTATGAACTCTCGTACGAAGCCACCATTTTCGATAGGTACGATTTGAATGTCTAAGAGAATATATTTGACTCGATGAAAACGACTTCGATTCCTAGCAGCACTATATCCTGTAGATTGCAGTCAATTGTTCATGATCAAATCTACAGAGCAATGAAATGTTTTATGAATGACTAACTTTAGGACAGATTCATTATCTGGATCCAAACGTGAGTGACAGCTCACGAGTGAAGCCATCTTGGAACCAAAACATGTAGTGACTTTCAAGAAGAGAAAAGGGATGCCCGTATTATCGCTTGATTAGTCCAGAGATCACTGCTACACATGAGAACCCATTGCTAGCGGTTCAATATTATTATATGGAAAAATATGTGCTGAACATTATGTTGAAGAATCGTCGCTAAACGAGATTAGGTTTAGAAGCCATCTGAAATATTGTTTATAAGCTGACGTGCTCAGTCAGTGAAGTCAGATGATATATATGTATGGGCGATACTGAGTGCTTGGCTACTGACAGTCCATTATACAATTATTCTACATGAGTGCCCATGTAACATTGCAAGACCATTTATCCACTGTACTATGATGTATTATGGCAACCTGTGATTTGTCACTATCTGTGCTGTCGAGTGTGTACGTCCAATTAAACTTTAGAAAAGGTACACAGTCGATGGTGTCGATGACTTCCAGTCATACATGAGTGTGAGAAAAGAACATTTGTCAACAACACGAACCCTTATTATCATTCGCACATTATACACTCAATCCATGTCTACACACCACTGCGTAGGTCAAGTTGACATTCCATACACTACAGTGGAGCAAACAACACCATAGAGATCTTATCAACTGATGATGATGATGATGTCTGCTTCCATCCACTTATATCTATCTTTTGGTGGATATCATTTACGGGAATAAAAAATCCAAAATTATCAACCTTATCAACTGGTGGACCAGCTTTCTGGGTTTGACCTCGCAGGAGTTCAGAAGTCAACAGAGTACCGATACCAGACCGTTTCCTGTGGCTGATACGACACACTTGCAGTATTGGTTTGCTATTTGTCAACACTTCGTCACGTGACCTGTCAAGTGAATGCAGTATGTAGGTCAGCGTTGTTGACATTTTTATATTAGACATTACAGAGTTTCACAGAACAGTTGGATCAATTCTTGTCAATATTAACAGGAAGACAGTATTTGTGAACTAAGAAGTCCTATTTTCATCGATGGATCTTCTTGTTTTCTATATATGAACTTTAATATTTAAGGCCAGAATGTTTAATTGAATAAAGTGGCAGTTTGTTTATTTTCATAAAAATAACTTTGCCATTACTGTAAAACTGAGCCTATTTTGCAACACATACTATCATACACATAATTTATATATATATTTATGTTTACATGTTATTTGTTTGTATAGTATGTTAGTTTCTATGTCAGCGGGTTGTGTTTAAGGTTGGGCGGCGTCCTCACAACAGAATATCCCACGTCATAGAGGGTCCGTTGTGGGCGTTTTCTATAGGTGCAATTTTCTTGATTGAAAATTTGCTGCGACAACTGTTGCTTTTGTGTTAGCTGTGAAGTCTGTAATTATTGTTATTTTTGTAATATTTCTTTGTTCTTTAGTTTTGTTTTGATTTGTTTGTAATTTGTTGGTCTAACCTTTTCTATCTTTCAGTTCTATTCTCAATTTATATTCATATATTGTGACGTCATTTGTGTTGTTATTCTTTGCAGATTCAGTGATTATTTTCATTGATTTCCCTATTTGATTTATTTTGATTTCTGCAAACGTTCTTGTATTGTCAGTCCTATTTGTACTTTATGTATTCTGTTGGTTGACATATGTTTTATATAGGTATATTTCATAAGACACAATTGCCTGTGCACTGCACTTGGATTATGGTATAAACCAGTACCTGATTATTATTACTATTATACAAGACCTTATTAAAGGCTTGTGACCCACAGATATTGAGATAGTATACTGATTAATCAAGTCATTAAGAACTTGTGGTATTATTATTATTTCAGGTGATTAGTATTATTGTTAGACATCATGTCTACATTGGAATACTTCATTACACAAGGGAAAGCCCTTGATAAGACTGGTCAACAATTAGAACAATGGGCTGTTGCTCAATATGACAAAGCATTAGCTGCAGAAGAGAGAAGAGCTATGGCAGAAGAGAAAAGATTAGAAAGAGAAGCTGAGGCTGCTGCTGAACAAAAGAAATTGCAGATGCAGGTGGAGGAAAGGAGATTTGAAGCCGAACAAAAAAAATTAGAAAGAGAAGCTGCTGCGGAACAAAAAAGATTAGACAGTGAAGCTGAACAAAAAAGATTAGACAGGGAAGCTAAACAAAAAAGATTAGACAGGGAGGCTGAACAAAAAAGATTAGATGCTGAAGAGAAAAAAGCAATAAGAGAACATGAATTTGAGTTAGAGAAATTGAGATTGACAATTATGAGTAATGTTAATCAGGCATCTAGTGGTAATGGTAAACCTTCTACTTACAAGGTTAAGGTTCCACCGTTCAATCAGTCCAGTGACGATATTACATTCTGGCTGGATAGATTTGAACGTTCTTGTCGTACACATAATGTGGATAAATCACAATACGCTAATCAATTATCAGAAAACTTGAAAGGTGAATCTTTGACTAGATTATGCCTTGTAGGAGAAGCAGATAAGGATAATTATGATGTCATTAGGGCGGCTTTGATAAAAAAATATCAGCTAAGTGAGGAAGGCTATCGCCTTTTATTTAAAACGATGGTGCCTGAGACGGGTGTAGAATTCTCAGAATTCACTGCAAAGGCACGTCTCACAGTTGATCGTTGGATTGAGCTTTCCAAAACAGAAAAAACGTATGAAGGACTTATGGATTTGTTGCTCAGAGATAAGATTATGTCATGTGTGAACAAACCTTTCCTTAAATTTATACATGAGCGTAAACCCAAATCTCTAAAAGAAATGGAAGAATATTGTTCCCAATATGTCACTGCACACCCCGACGTGACTTTTGGCAACACTAAGATTAAGGAGAGTATGCCAGTTGCTTCAGCAACACCATACAATCCCAATTATTCACACAGATTTCAGGGACCTCAAAACAGATTTGATAAAAAAGGTAACCATAATAGTTATCAAAACCAAGGTAACCAATCATTTCAGGGTTCTTCTTCAAAGAACTGGAGACGACCTGATAGCTCTCGACACAGGGGTGGTCATAATTATAGGAATTTCCGTAGAGGAAGTAATTATAGAAACTATCAGGGTTATCCGTCTTGGAGTCAACAAGATCATAATTACAGAGATACTCATTATAATGAATATGATAATGGTAACCAAGGGAACTATGACTCAAACCCAAATAGGGGTTACAATAGAGGTAACAATAACTACAGAGGTGATAATAACCGAGGTAGATCTCAATACAAAAGACATAAACCACATTTTCAGGCAAACTCTGCACAACAAGAGTCCAATGAAGCCTATAAACAGAGTAAAGATAATAATGATGCTAGTAATATGGCATGTGCCGCTTTTGATTTTGGGAGAGCATCTCAGTGCCCCCAATGCAAAACGTTATTTGAGCCAACCACAGTGTCTACTTTAAGCTGTGGCCATCCTCTTCCTGCTCTTCCGGCATCAGTCGCGCATGATGGAAGAGGTTCTCTTGTCTTACATAAGGGTTTAGTGAATAACAATCCAGTCTCTGTGCTATTTGATTCTGGATGCACCACAATTGGTGTTAGGCAGTCACTCGTAGATCCTTCCCGTGCCACTGGACAAGTAGTCAAATGTGTAACATTTGGCGGCACATTAGAGAAATACTCTACTGCTATCATTAGGATTGCTACTCCTTTCTTTACAGGAGATGTACACGCATGTCTTCTTCCGAATCCGATCGCTGACCTCATCATCGGTCGCATTCATGGAGTCAAAGAATGCACTCCGCAACAAATTTCCACGTGGGAAAGGCAAAACATGCAGATTGCTAACGCTGTAGTCACTAGAGCTCAGGCTCTTAAGATGCCTCAAACTTCATCTACTGAAGATAATGAAGTGCATAACCAAGATAATCCCTTGGTAATTTCTCGTGACTCGTTTATAAAACAGCAAGAAGATGATCCCACTCTGAAGAAATTCTTCATTCTTGCAACTAAAGGTGATCCGAATAAAGACACAAGTCGTAAATCGTGGATTACAAAGAAGAATGGCGTACTTGTACGTATGGTTCAAGACTCCATTACGTCAAGTCATTCTCAAATCCTGGTTCCCAAGAATTTGAGAGTTAAAATTTTGCAGCACGCTCACGACTCTCAGTGTGCTGGACACATGGGTTTTTCCCGTACTAAGTCAAGAGTCCTTGCGGCTTTCTTTTGGCCATTGGTAAACAAGGACATACGGATTTATTGTCGATCTTGTAAAGTATGTCAGGAAGTTAAATCCAAAGGTCCACGGCATGCTGCACCCATTCAGGCGGCGGACATTCCTATTCGGCCGTTCCAAAAAATGGCCATAGACATAATTGGTCCATTTAAGATCAAGTCTGCCAGAGGACATCAGTTTATCTTGACGTGTGTTGATATGTGCACACGTTGGCCAGAGGCTATTCCTCTGAAGAGCATTACTACTGCTGATATTGCAGATGCTCTTTGGCTTATATTTTCTCGTCTGGGGTTCCCCGGAGAGATATTGTCAGACCATGGCACCCAACTAATATCAGATACCATGTCTCAAGTAATGTCTACTCTGCAGATAGATAGATCTTTAAGTAGTATCTACCATCCAATGTCTAATGGTATGGTCGAACGCCTTAATAGAA
This sequence comes from Oreohelix idahoensis, assembly GCA_024509875.1. Classification (NCBI taxonomy): domain Eukaryota; kingdom Metazoa; phylum Mollusca; class Gastropoda; order Stylommatophora; family Oreohelicidae; genus Oreohelix; species Oreohelix idahoensis. Next base: position 152,401 of record JAMPIV010020734.1, read on the forward strand.
CACTTAAAAACTTACTGGGGAAGATAACTGAGGATCATCCTCAAGACTGGGACAGAGTTTTACCTGCGGCCCTCTTCGCTTACAGAGAGGTACCCAATGAACATACGGGATTTTCTCCCTTTGAACTCGTCTTTGGCGCGCGTCCGCGTGGCCCTATGTCGTTGCTTCACGATCTCATTACATCTGACAATATTGACGATGACACAAAGTCATCCTACGAATATGTCATCGCGTTGAGACAAAAGATTATCGAAGCATGCAAATTAGCAACTTCTTCTTCTGAATTTGCGAAACAGAAGGCAAGGCAATTTGCCAATAAGAAGAGATGCTTACGACAACTTTGTCCTGGTGACAAAGCATTTGTATTACTACCTTGTAGGGAAAACAGATTACTTATTTCTTGGAAAGGTCCGTACGATATAATATCGAAAATTTCCGATGTCGACTATATTGTCGATATTGATGGGAAGCATAAAACCTTCCACATCAATATGCTTACGGAATTCCATGAACGTCCGGATTATTTGCAACCCATTTTCCAAGCAACGGACAATTCTCCAGTACCACATGGTCATTACTCATCACTGTCCGTGATACAGGATGAGGAAACAAGTTTTTCAGATGTAAATCTTCCTCTTCCAATGATCCCACTTCATTCTAGTGAATCATGGAAGAACGTTACTGTCTCTCCTGATTTGTCTCTAGGAGAACAGCGACAAGTTTCAACTATGTTGCAAACATTTCAGGATGTACTCACTGACATCCCTGGACAAACGCATGTCATTGAACATGACATTGTTCTTACTGACCATACTCCTATTAGGGTTAGACCTTATCCTATACCTATACATTTTCAAGCACAGGTCGAGAAAGAGTTGGATGAGATGATAGATTTGAAAATAATCGAACCATCCACCTCTGCATATTCTTCGCCGATGGTTATTGTTCGTAAAAAAGACAATAACATACGTCTTTGCGTTGACTATCGAAAATTGAATCAAGTAACGAAGTTCGATGCCGAACCTATGCCTTTACTGGAAGAGCTACTTACTCGACTCTCCAAATCTCATTTTTTCACTAAACTTGATTTGTCTAAAGGATATTGGCAAGTTCCATTATCTGAACGCGCCAAACCTCTCACGGCTTTTTCAACACCTAGAGGTTTGTTCCAATGGAATTTTATGCCTTTCGGTCTTATGAACGCACCAGCTACATTCGTACGCATGATGCGCCGAATCCTATCTTATCGGTCAGATGTCATTGCATATCTAGACGACATCTGTCTTTTCAGCGATACTTGGGAAGATCACTATTCAGGGTTAGATGAATTGCTGTCTACTTTGCGTGAGCACAACCTGACAGCGAAACCCTCTAAAGCCTATATTGGTTTTAGCGAAATTTCTTTCCTAGGCCACCGAGTTGGTCATGGTTTCCTAAAGACAGAGGACCATAATACTAGTAAGATACTTAACATCTCAATCCCTAAGACTAAAAAACAGGTGAGAAGTCTGTTAGGTCTTATTCAATTTTATGGCAGATTCATTCAGAATCTATCCTCTATCATGGCACCTCTCTCAACACTTCTAAAGAAAGGTTCGCCTAATGTGGTCCACTGGTCTCAGGAATGCCAATGCTCTCTGGATAAGATTAAAACATTGTTTTCAACACCACCTATTTTAGTGCTACCTACTAAAGATAAGACATTCGTTCTTCGTAGTGACGCTTCATCCACTGGGATTGGAGCGGCACTAATGCAAGAGTACTCTGGAACTCTGCATCCTGTAATGTATATTTCCAGAAAACTTAACGCGGCAGAAAGGAATTATTCGGTTTTAGACCGTGAGCTATTAGCTATGGTTTGGTCGATCCTCAAACTACAGAGATTCCTTCTAGGCGCACATTTCATAGTAGAAACCGACCAAAAAGCTCTTACTGCTATACAGAGTAAGAATTTGAAGAGCTCGAGGTCTACTCGATATGCAATTGCTCTTCAACCTTTTCATTTCTCTGTGCGAGCTATTCGTGGATCAGATAATGTGATGGCAGACATTCTGTCAAGATGCCCACATGATTCCACATAACTATTAGGGCTTAGACTTCTTGATATGTCTAGTTCTATAGTAGTTCCTTTTCTATATCATGATAGATACACATTTGTAATTTAATAATATAATGATTGTATCACTACATAGCGGTTCATTGATGTTTATTCACCGCTGTGCTTTGATGATTTTTTTTTCTTCATAAATCATAAATTTAAGATATCTAATACGAAATGATGATATGAATTTTTTAGGCATTGTGTAATTGCCAGAATTGTATTATACTTTGATGACACCTTCCTGGAAAAATATACTTGTAGAGAAATAATTTCTCTCAGTTTATGAGACACATTCTCACCAGTCGCTCCATAAGTCGACTTAGCCTCATATTAGGCGTTATAGGTATTCCTGATATTTTCATCTGCGCATTATTCATGCGTTGTGAGCCTATTGTACGTTGCTCCTAGATGTATTTAAAAAAAAAAAAAAAAAATGTTCCATTTTTTTTTTCCCGGGAGGTGTGGTAAGACTGTTACGTGCAGTCTTTGATATCTTACAATATTATACATTGGTATACTTGTTTATGTTCGCAAATATTTTGTAAACAAAATAGTGCTTAAGGGAAAGTCATTATTGAGTTACTTCCCTTGAAAGTTGTGCCGTCTCTTCGATCGAACTCCGCGGATGAATCCATTTTACTGCGATTTATTCGTTGTTTGGGTAATAATAGATTGTTCTTGCTTCAGAATATCTATGGGCTGAATTTATGTGTATTGTTTGTCTGAGTAGGACGAGTCTGTCTTATATCTGTATATCTTTACATATCTAAGTCGATTTATATGTTCTGTTGTCTCTAGAGAGGTCAAAGGCTATTCGGCGGATGTGTCGCTAGAGAGTGGTGTGATTTGGCTTCGTCCCGATAGGGACTGTGTTTTCTATGTCGGCTTGTCGCCGGGAAAAAGTGATCTCAGTATTGGTGGGGAAAGTGATAGTCGTCTAGACCTATCGTGTATGCTTTGCCCCAGTGTTTATTTGTATTGCCAAGGAATGGCATTTTCATATTTCTGATACCAAGGTAATAATAGACACTCTTATGAACTCTCGTACGAAGCCACCATTTTCGATAGGTACGATTTGAATGTCTAAGAGAATATATTTGACTCGATGAAAACGACTTCGATTCCTAGCAGCACTATATCCTGTAGATTGCAGTCAATTGTTCATGATCAAATCTACAGAGCAATGAAATGTTTTATGAATGACTAACTTTAGGACAGATTCATTATCTGGATCCAAACGTGAGTGACAGCTCACGAGTGAAGCCATCTTGGAACCAAAACATGTAGTGACTTTCAAGAAGAGAAAAGGGATGCCCGTATTATCGCTTGATTAGTCCAGAGATCACTGCTACACATGAGAACCCATTGCTAGTGGTTCAATATTATTATATGGAAAAATATGTGCTGAACATTATGTTGAAGAATCGTCGCTAAACGAGATTAGGTTTAGAAGCCATCTGAAATATTGTTTATAAGCTGACGTGCTCAGTCAGTGAAGTCAGATGATATATACGTATGGGCGATACTGAGTGCTTGGCTACTGACAGTCCATTATACAATTATTCTACATGAGTGCCCATGTAACATTGCAAGACCATTTATCCACTGTACTATGATGTATTATGGCAACCTGTGATTTGTCACTATCTGTGCTGTCGAGTGTGTACGTCCAATTAAACTTTAGAAAAGGTACACAGTCGTTGGTGTCGATGACTTCCAGTCATACATGAGTGTGAGAAAAGAACATTTGTCAACAACACGAACCCTTATTATCATTCGCACATTATACACTCAATCCATGTTCTACACACCACTGCGTAGGTCAAGTTGACATTCCATACACTACAGTGGAGCAAACAACACCACAGAGATCTTATCAACTGATGATGATGATGATGTCTGCTTCCATCCACTTATATCTATCTTTTGGTGGATATCATTTACGGGAATAAAAAATCCAACTTTATCAACTTTATCAGGGAGAGAGAGGGAAATGGAAGAAAAACTGAACGATCCATTTCCGCGACAAATATAATGATGATAGTGAAGTCTAAAATAGTAATGCTGATACAATCTAGGACAGTTGCTTTCGCTGAACTCTACAGCCGAAGTGCTTCATGCTTAGTATTGCTTGGGACTGTAATGTTTACCTTCATTTTTAACAATATTGTTTAATCACGGTAATAAGTACTACTATATTTAACATTACGAAACTATGAAAATGTAACATAAAATTTGAAACTGCTACTTGCTTTTTTCATATCTTGAAGGATAATTAATTTAATTTTTTAACATCAAATGATTTTTACTGAAAAATGAATAAGTAACGACAAAACACGTTTAGTCTCTTTCAAACATGTAGTCCTATTTATAAACGTGATCTCTGAAGATACATTTCGGAAAATTAGTGAGCAGGCTCATTGACTCCGTGTGTGAACCATTAATCCTACGTACGCCTGGTTTCCCAACAAACTGGCATTTTCTAAACTTCTTCAGTAGATTTTGTTGCCTCTATACATGCATGTAATTTATTATATTTAATCTTATTTGCAACAGTGATCTCAAATGAAAAATTATTTTAGTAAAATAATTAGCAAACATTTTCTGTTGAATTTATTTTTCCATCATCTTCAAGTCGTCGTCTTTATATTTTTGGAGACTGTCTGAAGTGACTGGATGCGGTTGTATGTTTCTGAATAAAGCTTCAGATGGTTAGCTAAACAGAAGAATCTTACTCACTGTCTACAACATACCTGTTACGGTATAGTGTTACTAGTCTTTGCTCCTACCCGTTTTGGTCCCGGTAAACCACGTATTGGATGTTTCTAGCAGATAAATCTTTGTATCATCGTCTGCTTTTTGAGCATTTTCGTCTGCTATTGTCATCAACTGCAGGATATCGATTAAAAGCAATTGTTTACTTCATAAGCCATCTATCTCAACATCATCAACTTTCTTTCTCCAACATTCTGTCGTCTTCCCTCTCCTCCTCCAAATGTTTCCTGTCTAATACTTACAGCGCGGCATATCATTTGTTCATGTCGATATTTCATAACCATCCAGGAATCGATGTTATCCCATCTGTCGTACAGATAGGTTGTGAGTTATTTTTGTCCCGTCTGAGTAGAGTGGATGTTGATAAGTACGTGAGAAAAAGGTGTGAGAAATAGATTTCACGGGTGATAGTTTAAGGAACAAATATGTCTATGGAATGAGTAAGTTTCTCTATTCCAGCCTATCTATACGACTATAATTTAGTACAAGACAACCTTGCCCTCCTCATACATATAAATATAAGTTTAACTACACACACAGCTATGTGACAACAAGACACATAAACGTGAAAAACTATGTTTAATTGGGTATGGGTCTGACCAACACACAGTTACGTTTCTTTTGTTGTTTACTATCATTTAAACTTGACAACATCGAATATCTAAAGAAAGATCATATAAAATCACATTTACATACATATGAAAATAACAGAATAAATGTGCCCTCCCCCTATGGAGAAAAGAACCCAAAAAGTTAATAACTCAAAGGTCAAAGGTTAGCACTATGTTACAGAATAGACAGTAAAGAAACCAGTTCCAACTATATGCTACTCAGTAAAGTTAACAAGTTTAAGGTAGTACTAGTAGACTACCTAAAAATGTTAAAAAAAATAAAAATCCAATAATTTTCATTTTCATGCTTTAAATCACCGTCAACGTGTTCTTGTACTAAAAATAATTCATAGAAGCTTAGAGATACTCTGGTATGATAGGAATCAGTGTTTTTCTACACACACCCCCTTGAGTGATTTGCATAGCAACCAATGTTTATAGTTGATTACCATGTGAATAATGACCCAACATGAAGGTGCGTAATTGTAAAACTGCGAAATTATAATTATACTGAGGCAACAGGAAAAAAATATTTATAACGTTTCCAAGGGGAATCACTCTATGATTTCTTATGAATATATGAAACGTGTGTGCATCCAGAAAGGTTTGATCAAAATTTCAACAATTGAAACTTGCATTGTGCATTTTCACCCACATAAACACTATTTATTGCTAGTTTTATACTGATTCTGTATAATAGTAGTTAGCAGAGCTTCTTTTGTTCACAATGGGAAATAAGACAAAGACTGCGAGGCGTGTTAAACGAAAGTTTCTTGGAAATCGTTATACCAAGACAGTTTCTAACCTGTTGCTTGAAAATGAGACGCCTGTTGTCGATAGTGACGCTGTGAAGCCTCTGTGCTCCTCAGCTAAGAAAATAAAGGTCGAAGAAAGTGAAGGACAAGCTGAAAATGACAACAGAGGAAATGGGTTTATCCTTATGGATGTAAAACTGCTGTTTGGGTTTTTATGCGCTAACTTTAGATGTGACAAATGTTATCAGTACTCACTGACCTGTGAGATCGTCGAAGAGACTCGGAATGGCTTTTGTCATGAAATCAGTATCAAGTGCACAAACTGTGGCGAATGGAATGCCAATTTCAATACTTCTGATGTATCATCTTCAGCTACTCACAAACACAAAGAAGTAAATGTGCGAATGGTGGCATTTGTGCGTTCTATTGGGAGAGGCTACAGTGCATTGCAGAATTTTTCGATATACATGAACACAAGTCAACCCATGGCAAAGAAAGCATACAGGAGAACGCTGCACAGGATCTATTCAGCAAGTAAGGACATTGCAATGGAAAGCATGAATGCTGCTGCAGAGGAGGTACGAGCATTCAAGTCATCTGGCATGGTGACTGATAAGTCTATTGAAACTGAGTCAGGTGTCACAAACTGTACAGTGTCTTTTGATGGGACTTGGCAACGAAGGGGCCATGCAAGTCATCATGGAGTGGTAACCGCTATTTCAGTGGACACTGGAAAGTGTGTTGATGCTGAAGTTCTCTCAAATATCTGTAAAGGGTGTCAGTACTGGGAGGAAAGGAGGGGTTCTATGGAGTATGAAAAGTGGAAACTTACACACAACTGTAAAATAAACCATACTGGAAGTGCTGCGGCAATGGAGGCAGTTGGAGCAGTCCGGATATTTAGTCGGTCAGAACACATGAGAAAGCTAAGGTATACACAATATTTGGGTGATGGGGACTCTGCATCTTTCAAGAAAGTCCAGGAAGCAAAGCCATATGGGGATTTAGAGATTGAAAAGTTGGAATGTGTTGGTCATGTTCAGAAGAGGTGTGGGACACGATTACGAAAGCTGAAAACTGAGAACAAAGGTATAAAGCTAGATGATGGAAAAGGTTTAGGGGGAATTGGGAGACTAACTGATAAAAAGATAGACACTCTTCAAAATTATTATGGCTTTGTAATTAGACAGAATCCAGGAAATTTAGAGAATATGGTGCGTGATGTAATGGCTGTTCTTCCTCATGTTGGTTCATCTAAAGTCAACCCGAACCACGACTGTTGCCCAAGTGAATCATGGTGTAAGTATAAATTAAATCCAGACACATACACTCATAAAAATGGACTTCCACAGGCAGTCATGGATTTTATACGGCCAGTGTTTGCTGATTTAGCAAAGGAGGATCTGCTGAGAAAATGTTTGCACGGGATGACCCAGAATAACAATGAAGTACTGAATAAATTGATATGGGATAGATGTACTAAAGAAGTGTTTGTGGAAAGAGAGACAATAGAGGAGGCTGTATTTAGTGCAATTTCTTATTTCAATGATGGATCAGCATCGATCGTGCGTTTGTTTAAAAAATTAGGTTTTTGGGGATTTAATACCACGACATTATCCACCAAAACAGACACACAGCGCATATATGGATCTGTTAAAAAATCCCTGGAAAAAACAAAAAACAGAAGAAAGACCCTGAGATCACTGAAAAGGGGATTCATAGACACTGCAGCTGCAGTAGAAGGAGACCTTTATTCAAAAGGAGCTCATTAAACTTCATTTTGGTGAGTACTTTTTCTGTTTTCCTTGTTTTCTCGGAATTGTCTTTTTAACGTAATTAGTGATCTTTAAAACAAGATATCTCTGGATCTGTACATTCAATTGACATGAAAATTAAAACAGTTGGTTGTCATATAATCTTACAGATTCTGACCTAAAATGGATACAATTGAATTCAACATTTTAGTTTTATGACCATCATGCATATATAATGAGGCACAAATATCAAACATTCAAGAAATATAAATTTTGAAAATTCACTAAAAATCAACCTTTCGGTCAATATCTGTTATTTTAGGTCAAAATCTCAAGCTATATATACTAATTCAATCTGCCAAGTTTCAGTCAGATCCTTGTAAAAATAACATAGTAATGATGTTTTAAAAAAGGTGTATAATTTATTCACTACGGCGGCCATATTGGATAGCTAATTTGCATAATTAATGAGGTCATTATGTGGACAAAAATGTTAAGTCCATACTAACACTATACCCATGGTTGTTTGATTCTGAAAGGAAAATTTGAGTTTTTTACCCTACAAGGTAGTCTACTACCTTAAGCAAATCCAGTTTTGGTAAAGTCCCTGTAACGAAGAAAATTATTCACTCTCTCTTTCATGCAGTGGCCACCCAATCACGCTTACCTACTCTTCGTGATATCCATTGGAATTACAATTTTTCCTGACTATATAAAATGTCAGGTTTTTATTTCCTAAATTGGCCCCAGTCCATCCTCTAACAAATAAAAACTAGCGAGGTGAACGCCGAATCTGGTGTGGGTTATTCCTGGATGAACAAATGTCACCGCCAGTAGTTGATGTAGAAACGTGATCTTGGGATTCACAGTTAAAAGAGGAAAATACTTCCAGTATTGGGAAACAACTGGTTGCTAAAAATGTTACAATTGATAAATGATGATAATCCTATTAGCTGGCCCTATGGTAGAGTGCCGATTCTGAAACAGCGTAGATTCTGGATGCTACACTTGAATACGACTGTCAGAAGTCGGGGATAAAGGTTATTTTTATCCACAACCCAGTGGGCTGAAAAAATTGAAACAAATATTGCTGGGTTTCGTAAGTCCAGTTAACTTTACAAGTTAAAATGTTTCTCATGTATCGTTGGCAAATCCTTGCTCACAAATGAAATTGGTGACGCACAAGCCAAGAAAAGACAACATTAACCAATCAGTAAAGAAAAAGACCGCTAGACGCTCTTGATCAGGTCTGCTAGGAATAAAAAATATTTATGGAAAGATGCTACTATTCTATATAGCAATATATATATATATATATATATATATATATATATATATATATATATATATATATATATATATATATATATATATATATATATGCACAGACGGGGACAAGACGATCTCTTATCCACTCCGTCAGTCCTGATTAAAGTTAAACGGCACAGGTGTTTTCCCTTACGCCTATACGGTCAGCTTTCGCTAGCGCTGAGATTAGGTCAGATGGAGTTATGCAACTCTCCCGCCCCCTCTCGCACCGGCAGTAAGCGTACAATGTTAATTATTATTCAATTATCCATACGCGCACTTACATAAAAATCGCCTGTCGTTAATAGCTATTAAATTGTCGGCGTCTGTTTGTCATCGTATGGTATTAAATAATAGGCACTTATAATAAATACACAAAATGAAATATAACGTGAATTCTTTTCTGTCAATATCAGTCGCGCCTAGCATATAATCAGTCAACTAAAACCGTCTCTTCTTATGTGAGAAAGCAGGTGGTGAAAATTAACATTATAACTCTTCTTCTTCCTCGTTCGCCCTGAAAAGGACGGTGGTTGCGTTGTGTCTGTTTACGCCGTAGCTGTGATATCTGCACCTTTCGGTCGACACATCCGACTTTAGCACGGCATTTTTTGGGACCGGGTTTGCCTTCCCTCTGCGATCCGTACTCGCTCAGCCAGACTGCACTGCTGCAGACTGTTTCCAGGACCACCACGTGGAGGTGGAATACGGTCTTGGTCAGCTCTGGTTCGCTGACCCTGATGCAAGCAGTCAAGCTATGGGTCGCTGACTGCATTCTATATTGCTGCATCTTTTGGTCCCCACATTATAACTGAACATCTGGTATAAAATAGCTTCGCGTTATTTTATTTCACTAGTTCTAACAGCTAGAAAATCTAAGTGAATTATAATGGTAAAAGCTTAACACTCTTAATTGGTAAAAGTTAACCCTTTTAAACACGTAAGCACTAATTTCTATTACCAGAAAATCAGAATGAAAGATCCCCACGAATGATATTAACACATTTTCCACAATGGTTCTAGAACTACGTGTTTAGACTATCCAAAAATTCTGAGTGACAACTGATAGCAGGTTTAAGAAAACACAGTTTATATATCATTATGTTTCTCTATTATGTTTCTACTTGGTATTCGGCCAAAAGATTCGGTGAATTTTTCTTAGGCATGTTGTGGGAAAAGAGGAAAATTTCGACATTTCCTTCTCTGTAACTCTCCAGCATTCTGCACCATAGAGAAGCACAGAAAGCACACCGCTCTGATATAATCTTAATTTTGTGCTTGTGCTGTGTTGAGAGGACTTCCAGATGTTGTTTAGGCTAAAAAAGGCTGTTCTTGCCTTATTCATTCTGATGTTGAAACATGATGTTTCATTACGTTTTTCATTACGTTGGGATTAAACAATGTGCAAGAGCTAAGAGGAGTGGCGTCACAACGTACAACCTGGAGAGTACTGGTTTCTGCATTATACGCTGTGTTTGGTGCTTAAAGAATTTATTATCATTATGTTTCTGTGATCTATAGATGATGTTACTTTTCACACTATTGTGTGTACCGGAGAATCAGAAACAGCGTTCCCAGATAAAGCTTACGCCCGTCTTCCGTCGAGCGCTTTCGATCGTCATCAAAAGACTTATACGGGTAACGGGGTTCTCGAAGATTTTCTCTGTACGAATGCCCGCTTCTGAGATCAAAGAGCCCAGGAGTTTTTCTGACTCCCCTGAGTATGAACTTCAAAGCGTACTCGGGGAAAGATTTTGCCCGTGAGTCTACTTCAAAAGATTCTGGGTTTTTCACGTGCGGTCTGGCAGGTATCGCATGATTGACAGATAAGCTCGCGTGAGGAGACCAGGTAAACATACCTGATTCGCTACCTGTTATGACTGACAGGTCACGAAAGTTTGTAAACTTCGTTTTGATTATGTTCAAAGAAAAGAGGCGTGGGTGAAAAAGAGAGTAAACACAGGCTGTAAATGCCTGGTTTTGCTAGAAAAATCATAGAACGCTACGAGGTCACAAAAAGACTGTCAGATTACTTACTGTAGGCTCTCCTTCCATTATACGTCACACCATCCCAACTAACATAATTACCGATGTGTGTTACGTCGGTCGATCTCACTCAAAATAGTAACTCGCGCCAGAATAAAAAAGTGCGCAACGCACGGTGTGCAACTTGCGCGGAACGTGTGGGTGTTATATAAAAAAAACAAATACTTTGATTTTATTTTTTTATTCTTTCACGAAATTAGTAGCGCTCGACAAAGAAAAAGTGCGAAAAATTGGTGTACATGAGCCCTCACTCGATGTACAAACCATGAAAATTTGAAAGTTTTTGTTAAAACCACTTATTATCAGGGAACACTCTTTGAAAACAATCCACGCACTTTCACACGAAATGTTGTCATCAAAGAACTTTTAAATTGAATCTTCTTCTTCTTCTTTCTTCTTCTTTGATCCTTAGCCGCCGACCGTCAAAGCAGTCAGTGGCCATCACACCTAGTGGCGTCTTGTAGGGCAACAACAAATTGATTCCACTTTGCTCGGTCGGTGGCCACCCTTCGTACAGTGCCCCAACTCTGGTTCATTCTTTGCATCTCAGCCTCCACAGTCCTACGCCAGGTTGTTTTTGGTCGGCCTCTCTTTCGTTTTCCTTCAGGGGTCCAAAGCAAAGCTGTTCTTGTGATGGCATCGGGGTCTCTTCTGAGGACATGACCAACCCAGCTCCAGCGTCTGCCAGCTATGATGGTGTGCATGTCCTCTTGCTTGCTACGAGTAAGCAGATCTTGGTTAGTGATGGTATTCGGCCAAAAGATTCGGTGAATTTTTCTTAGGCATGTTGTGTGAAAAGAGGACAATTTCGACATTTCCTTCTCTGTAACTCTCCAGCATTCTGCACCATAGAGAAGCACAGAAAGCACACCGCTCTGATATAATCTTAATTTTGTGCTTGTGCTGTGTTGAGAGGACTTCCAGATGTTGTTTAGGCTAAAAAAGGCTGTTCTTGCCTTATTCATTCTGATGTTGATGTCTTTGCCTGCCCTGCCGTCTGATGTTACTATGCATCCTAGGTATGTGAAGGTGTCTGTCTGTACCAGTTGCTGATTCCTTACTGATATGGGCTCAGGGTTGCTCACATTGAGCGTCATGACCTCTGACTTCTTTAAATTGATGTTCAAGCCCACCTGCTGGCTAAACTTATTAAGTCTATCCGTTTTTTCCTGGATGTGTTGATGTGAATGTGCTAGTAGTTCAATGTCATCTGCATATTCCAGATCTTCAAATGTACAAAATGTTGTCCATCTTATTCCTCTTGGACTGCCCTCTGTTGTCTGGCGCATCACCCAGTCTATGACTGTTAAAAATAGAGTGGTTGATAAGGGGCATCCCTGTCGTACTCCTGTCTTCACCTCAAAGGTTAGGTTGTTCTGCCCAACACTACACGTAAAGTTGGCATATAGGCTTTTTATGATTGACACTATGCAGCTTGGAATTCCATAAGCCCTCAGTATTTTCCATAAACTGTCCCTATTGAATCTAAATTGAATCTAAAATAACATAATTCTCGCCCTGTGTACGTTGGTCACAGCTGAGGAATGCAACCGTGTTGAAAAATTGTATTGTTTCCATTATATATACTCTGCCGAAAATAGTTACAATCAACAAAGAAAAGCGATCAGATGACGGTGTTCATGAACAGTTCGATTACACTGTATAATGAAAAGAAACCAAAAACACTCTAAGAATGTACTTCTATCTGCTCATCTGGGAACGGAAACAGCACACTATAATTAAAAACCCGTCAAGTTTGACGGGTTATTGCTAGTACTATTAATAATAATGCGACTAGAAACAAGTAGATTATAAGAAAATGGGGAGGCATGTAGAGAGAGAGAGAGAGAGACGTTGTGAAGGGTGGGTTTATGAAAGAAGGAACAAATGTAATGCGTCTTACTAGGACTATAGACAAAGGAATTTTCTTACGTTGCGGCCACAAGGCCTTCGTCAGAGAAAGGAAAGAAAGCGAGAGATAAGTAAGAAACATGAGACAATCAATAAACAGAATACAACCACATTGAAGCAGGCATTGAATGTGTAAAATACTTCCGCATCCAGGTATAAATGAGTACATACTTAGTAGGGAAAACTAACAGAAAGTATCCAGGTATAAGCCAGTACATACTTAGTAGGGAAAAAAATAGAAGGTATCCAGGTATAAGCCAGTAATGATTTGTGTTCAACATAGGGGTTACTTTCACAATTGCCTCCGGCTGGCGGAAAAGTGCGGATTTGAAAGCTGCAAAGTGGAGTGGTTTCAGAAGGGGCGAGGACTAGTCTCTGGAGCCCTAAAACCAGTAAACTCTGAATAGATGATGCATGTAAGCCGTGGATGGTATATGCTCTAGGAGAAGGAAAACTCTGATTTCAAACCATCTGCTGCCTTCTAAGTTGGCTGGGGACAGCCAGAAACTAATGAAAGCAAACCCGAAAGAAAATTATTGCAGAAACCAGATGTGCCTGGTCGAAAAGCGCAGATATCGCAGCTCATCTACGACACAATGTATTTATCGCTCAAAACACAATAGTATATATTAAACATGGAGGTGGTGGTCCGTCTGAGGAGTCCCACCAGGCAGAGGGAAAATCGGGCCCCAAGCCTTGAAGGGGTCCACCCAGGGCTACTGGTGATCACCCTGTTCCGTCTTGAAGAGCCAGGGGTCACAAATCAAGGGTAAATACTACTGGCCAAAACAAAAGCAAGACAACATCTTGAAACTTTCTCCAGTGGGGAATAGAGAAGAGCTCTGAAATAAGAAACAGGCACTTGCAGCAAGGCTGCATGCTAGAAGACATTGATGTAGCCTGCATCCAGGAAACTTTCCTGAACCAAAGCCAGAGGTTTCAAATAAGAGGATACCAAACCATAATGGTAGACAGAGACGGGCACAAAGAGGGCATCCTAATCCTAATCCTAATCCTAATCCTGACACGCAACTCACTGCCAACCAATGGAATACAAATACACACAAGAGGACAAACATCAGAATTTACAACATATACTGCCCTCCAGGAAAACCTATGGAACTGGCAGCAGCCGAAACACCCGATAACTGTGTGGTAGTTGTGGACTTTAACATCCACTCAGAAAGGCGGGGGTAAAGACAGGCAAATGCAGAGGAGAGGAATTGGAAGACGGGGAAATAGAAAACAACTTGCAGTTAATGAACCAGATAGATGACCAACCAACATTCTACTCAAGTCGTTAGAAAACAACTAATACCCCACACTTAGCCTCTACCACACAAGACATAGAGCACAAAACACACAGAACAGTGCAAGAAGAACTAGGAGGAAGCGATCATAAGACATTAAAATGTAATCTAGGATACACAACACTACAGCTAAAGCCCCTGCCACGATGGAAATATAAAAAGGCAAACTGGGAAACGTATACATAATTGTCTGGGAAGTATTGTAAGGATATCAACACACGACACAAAAAGTGGTGGAAATGATAAAAAAGTTAAGCACAGCTTTGCTGAAAGCAGACTGATAAGTGCTAGCAAACAGCTCGATACAGGAACTGCCGGGGGTGTTGATCACCAAATACTGAAAACGTTATATACGGGACATGTCAGCTGGCGCTGGAATATAGAATGCCACCCTTGGCAACTGCCTCAAAATTCAACTTTAATAGAACAATCCAAATACTGTACAAAACCAGAGAGAGAGAATCATTACTGGGACAATGAAATCCACATCAATAAGAGAAATGAAGAAGATAACAAAACTACAATACATGAGAATCTGCTTTGCATAAGATGCAAAAGAGCTGCCCCCACTGCATCAGACCTTTACAGACGAAGACAGAGCCCATGATGAGTAGCAGCACGTTCCCACCATAGAAGAAAGATAACAAGGTTCCCAGAGTTCATCGACAACATACCAGAAGTTATGACAAAATGCAATCAAACAGATGCAGAGAGGAAACGCCTATGGAATATATCAGAAAAACGTACCCAACCACAGAATGGACCCCACATATATACTTGTACAAGGTACAGATGGATCAGCAACAAAAGCTACAAAAAATGGACGTTAAGGTTGTCGTGGTTGAGTTAGAGTGAAGAGTATTTGTCGAGTTGGACAACTGTAGTGAAATCGACAAGGGATAGTGGACTGACAGAGTTATAGATTACACTTTAGATAAGGTGTAAATAGGAGATGGACTTGAGACAACCTGGAAGAAGATTTATTCAAAGGATCTCTCTCTCCAGGCCTCAACTCACTTTTACTGTCTAAGCATCTCCTGCTCTCACTCTTTTCTCTTATCAAACATAGAGATTCTAGTAAAGAGCTAAAAATACAAATATGGATGGAAAGGTCGTGAACAGCGTATTAATAAAGGTGTAAACTTTATTAAAGAAGAAAAAGCATGGAATTAATGCATATCATCACAACAACATAAAATTACATCAATAATCATCAATAACCAAAATATGCAAAATACACCAACAACCACACACACACCACCATTCATAAAACCTGTAGAACACAGAGAGATGAAATAACTGAGTGTCAGTCCGTCCGCTTTCGGGACCATATGAAATAGCTCCAGTAAGTGGTTTTTTCGTACATATCCTCCATGGGTGATGGAATTAACCTGAATAAAATCACTGTATAGGCGCTATCATTGGTGATTCCTCCCTAATTGCGCGAGGTGGTCTGGAAGACTCTATTTACCTTCTGTTTACCAAAATGAATAAACTGCGTGGCAGTCCGTCCGTTTTCGGGGACCAGATGAAATAGTCCAGACAGTGTGTTACTTGTAGATCCTTCGTGAGGGACTATGCCTACAAAACTGTCCTTGTTGGTACTATCATTGGTGACTCCCCCCTACTGGCGCGAGGTGGGCTGGGGGACGCTGTTTATCTCCTGCAGACCAACTGAATGAACTTAGCGACAGCCTGTCCGCTTTCGGGGACCAAGGGGAATAGCTCCAGTAAGTGGTTTTTTTCGTATATATCCGCCATCGGTGATGGAATTAACCTGAATAAAATCACTGTATAGGCGCTATCATTGGTGATTCCCCCTACTGGCGAGTGTGATCTGTTTCAGGGGAAGATAACAATCGCGGTCAGTCTTTGGGTTTTCGCCCCTTAGAGGTAAGGTCTTGAAGTTCTGATTCTTTTCCAGCTATCAGATCGATATCATCAGCAAAACGTAGATTGCAAAGAGGTCGGCCTCCAATTGATATGGTTGTTTTATAATCATAAAGAGCCTCCAGCATAATATGTTCTAGATATATATTAAAGAGCACTGGTGACAGGATACATCCCTGGCGAACTCCTACAGTTGTTTTGAAAAATTCTCCAATGTCGTTGCTTGCAAAAACAGCACTGCTTGCGTCCTTGTATAGTGCTTCAATGATATCTATGATGTTGGTATCAAAATTGAATTTTCTCATTATTTGCCATAAGCCTTCATGCCAGACTCGATCGAAGGCTTTTGTGAAATCGATGAAGTTATGACCGTTACATACGCCTTATGCACTTGCGTAACAGGTTTATTCAGGCAACATGGACTGTCAGGAACATTCCAGGTTTAAGACCCGTGTCGTGCAGAACAGAGCGGAATAGGCTCAGAGAGGCAAATCTCTTACCTCACAGACCTGCAGTTAGACCAGCACTGACAGTTCGCCATAGACAAGCGCGCTTGGCCTGGGCCAGACACTTTCACTAAAATCAAAGTGATCACTTTGTCTTTTATTCAATATTCAACCACATTGTGTGCCAACTTTTATTTCATTTCGTCCATGAAATAACGCACAGTGCCCTATAAAGTGTTGCACACTTACTTTGTTCCATGAGTATATGTGGAAATGAGAAGACAGATAAACTTGCCAAAGAGGGGAGGGGGGGGGAAGGAAAATCCAAACAGAAGACAGAGCTACATATGAAGAGATCAAACCAATAATCAGACCAATAATCAGACCAATAATTATAGAGAAAAATGGAATAAGGAAGACCCAGAAGTACAACTATACTAGACTTTACCGAGAAGAGATCAAGTGATAATTTTCAGACTAAGAACCGGCCATTACAGACTCAAACACCACCTGCACAACAAACTGAAAATCTGACAGACAGATATGTGCTCATGTGGGGAGGACAAACAAACCGTAGGACGCGTACTCCCAAACTGTTGGCTTCACGAGAGGAACATGGTGACAGTATGGTCTTATCCAACCCAGTTGTAGGAGAAACTGTGTGGTGATGAGAGAAGCCTGCTAGTTTTATAAGAGAGATAGATGTGGTTTATTTAAGAGCGGAGACATAGAGAGAGGCTAAAGTACACAGGGAGACGGGAATTAAACATATACGTGAAGGGGATATTGAAGACGTGAAAACACATTCAACAGATACCACAGGTCAAGAAGGCGTGGCGTGTATATTTTGACGGTATGTGCTACACGCTGAGCGGACTAGTAATGACGGAATGAAAGTCATATTTTTAAATGTCAATTTACCTAATTAGTTTTGAGTTACGCAGTCACTGACTTCGTTACACACACATTGTCTATCTTTACTGGATCTCTGACACTGTTGAGGCCACTCATATCCAAATTTTACTACGTTGATGCGCGTGTAGTGGAATCAAGAAGAGAATGTGCTTCAGTTTTGTCCAAAAGATCTCCAATAACTTTCAAAATTCCTTCCGATTAAAAAAAAGGTCAGTAATGGGGTGTCTTCTTGACATTAATACAAAAATGGCTCTATGACAAAATTCCATGACATTTCCAACGCCTGGAGTTTTTTTCTTTTCGTTTGTTTGCTTGTTTTTTCTTTGCAACTGATGGATAGAAATAGCAAATACCAGTGGAAAACGTGAGGAAAAGGCGATGCGGCTAGATAGGAGGACACCAGTAGTTACAACTAAAGGCAATTCTTGTCCTGAAATCACCAGAGTGAGATAAATAGGAGGCTGGCCAAAAACACATGGAGAAGGGAACTGGTGCTTGACAGTAAAGTGATAAAGATGGCGTCAACAAATTTTGACATGATGACACAGGACAAGAGAGCAGGACGTGAATTTATTGAAGTAATAAAGTACTGCACCAGCTTATGTAATCAAACTTATGTAATCAAACTTATGTAATCAAACTTATGTAATCAAACTTATTAGTGAATGAGAAAAGGCACACATGTGCTCACGGGCACTAAATCAACAAATGTGTACTATCAAGACTTATACGAATTGTTAAGAAGCCAACTTAACCACCGCATGTGGAACCAAAACGTATCTGATCGAGATTTCAGGCAACGTTGCACTAAGAATTGAAACTACCTGGTGTGACAAAACGAGGCGGCTCCTATCGATCTTTGTTTCTCTCCGGCAGTATCGGTACATTTGAGGTACTGATTTTTATTATGTGCTGTCAATTATCGCACTTTTCTTTCTTTCTTTCTTTCTTTCTTTCTTTGTTTTCTGCTTGTGTGGCAAATATTTTGTTGACACTCCTCTCTGTGATGTCACCTGTTTGCTACCCGGTCATCCTAGCTTGCGGTGAGCAACTGAGATAAGATAGTCGCCGGCGTGTTTAGACTGAACTGCTGATAAGACGACTCGTTTGGTAACCCAGATGGGCAGACACGGAGATTTGCGTACTCATACGACAGATAACGAGATTACTGCCTGTGTGACACATGTGAACAGACAAGTGTGACATAATCGCTTCCGGTCATTTGTTTAAAAGTAATCATGGATTTATTACATTTGAGACCAAATGAGTCTACAAATGTGTTTGCAAGAGTGTATGCAAGGCCCCAGATGTCCATATATGGTAATACGTGAACTTTTGCTTCACGCACCTTATTTCACGTGGGACTATTTTGAAATCATCACACCCTATCAGCATGATTTGAAATGATTGGATCTTTCTGATTAGATTTATAAAAACAAAGCTTGGGAAGATAGGAATATAGCCTGACCATTGCACAGTTTTATTTAACTGTGAATTTCACGCTCGCCAAGACATCAGACCTTGCCAGAGTGAAGACTATATTCATAATTCCTTTTTTAACCGAACCTTTTATTTGAGAACTGTTACGCACATATATTTTTTCTAAAGACATTGTATAATGATTTTTCTAAAGACATTGTATAATCATTTTTCTAAAGACATTGTATAATCATTTTTTCTAAAGACATTGTATAATTAGCTTGTCTGAATTGTACACTTTAATTTTTTTCGGTCAAAGCTAGATAACTCTAGTTTGACTGAGATTACCATTTTCAATGATGGTTACCTTCTCTTGTGACGGAACACGTCGGTCCATATTTTTTGAACGATGTGTGACCATTCTCCTTATATGGTAGTATCGGTCAACTGTTTCTTGGAATGATTGAAACCAGTGTTGAGGTTGTTATTCCTGTCCATATAAGGCGCGATTTTATTACAGATCTTTATCTGGAATGTTCCTTACATCGTCTCGTTTGATTCTTGATCAGGTGTATGCGTTCTGCGCATGTCCGGACGTTAAGTGTGTCAGGGAAGTTTTCCTGTCTAGGAGTCTATGGAAAGTTGTGAAGCAGAGAGAACGCTTCTTGCGTCTCTGTGATTCTTGATAGGGAATTAGGAGCCTTATTGTGAGTAGTTTAGCTTACAAGGTCCTTCCCTTGATTATTCAAAACGCCTGGAGGCGTATGTTTTTGTGGTGTTGATTTCGAAACAAGGTAATACCTCATTTACGTCTCAAATCTGTAATCTAACTTTATGTTTGACAATGGTCGATCTCTGCTCACTTACGAATTACAGAAATAGAGGTTCTTCTACTAGAAGTCACGCCCCAGGTATCTTCATACCTGAGATTAATGTGTACACGGGTCGTACTAAGCCCGAAGGACAGTTCTATGTTCTATGAACGTCGCTATGTCAGCGATTGCACCTACGTCAAGGTTAGACTTAGGAATGCCTGTAAAGGTCAGCTTGACCTATACTCCTGGAGCACCATCCTCGTGCGGACAATAATAGATTTATTTTGTACATCTGATCTGCCAGCATCAGAAAGGAGTATTGATTATTATTTAATGAACATTGATGATGTGCAGCTGACACTGTTGCAGGATTTTGATGAACCTTATGTATGCAGATCCATAAACAACACTTTAGAATGCTGAATACATTGAACTATTGACCTCGATGACTGATGAACATTGGAGCTAACGTACCTGGCATTTTGGCGCCCCATATCATTTTATGGTGGCCAGAAGTTGGTTTAATCTGGTACCAGCACTCAAGGGGGTCAACAAACCCAGACAGCATACTTCATACAACATTGCAGTTTGAACTCACTTCCTTCAAGAAATATTTTGAAAGTACCCGGCGCTGCTCGACAGTTTATCGAGGTTTCCTGATTTAGAAGGACAAGTACCGATCAAGTCGATTTTCTGCTACTACAGCTAGAAGGTCAAGTGCCGAGCATTGTAAGGAAGAAGGACAAGTGCCGAAACAACATTTCCAGTATCAGAAGCTCATTTCCTGCGTCATGGCTGTTTATGGGAGCAGTTGTCGATCAACGTTGGATCATTTATCCTCAGAATGCTGATCGCAACCTGTTCTGCACCGTGTTGACGTTTGGATATATAGAAGTTAAAAAGCCTGTTTTGTTTGTGAACTGTGCCCTTATGTTCTAACTGAGCCTTCTATACTTTCACACACTTTTTGCTATATGTTTACATGTTACATGTTTACATGTTATTTGTTATATTTATATGTTTATATTTCAGCAGGCTGGTTGGGAAGGTGACTATCATAAGAAATACCACGTCATAGAGGTCTTATGATAGCGTTCTTGTAGGAGCAATTTCCTTAATTGGAAATTGTTAGCAATATTTATTGCTATTTTTGTTAGTTGTGACGATATGTGCAGTTTTGTTTTCGGTATTTTTTCGCATTCTTTAGTTTTGTTTTGATTTGTTTGTATTTGTAGGTCTCCTCTTTTCTATTATTCAGTTCTTTACACCATTTTTGTTTATACATTGTGGCGTCATTTGTTTGTTTACATTTTTCGCATTTGTCATCACATTCTTTGTGATATTTTCTTTTAGTTTTCGCTGTTTATTTAGTTGACTTTTGCGAATGTTTTCGTATTGTCTTTGATCTTTGTTATTGTTTATATTGTCTTTGATCCTTGTTATTGTTTACATTGTCTTTGTTCTTTGTTATTGTTTACATAGTTCTTGGGTAATTAGCTTTCACTATTGTTACATATTTGCTTATGCACTATTGTTTATATAGTGCACTTATCATAACTAACTGGTGGTTTTTGCTTATGCGCTATTGTGTAGTGCAGTTATGATAAATAATTGATGGATATATGGTTATGCACTAATTTGTGTAGTACCCTGATGATTAAGAAGTGACTTGTGATATTATTATGCATTTGATAATACAAGTTCTTTGTCAAAGACTTGTTTCCCACAGAGATTGGGATAAACATTGGGATTATACAAGTACTTTATTTAAGTCTTGTTACTATTAAGGTTGAAATAAGATAATTAATTATTTCAGGTTTTGGACTCATAATATTAGACATCATGTCTACACTTGAGTACTTTATTGAGCAAGGGAAATCCCTTGGTAAGACTGGTGATAAATTGGAAGAATATGCGACTACTCAATATGATAAAGCATTAAAGGTGTAAGAGAAAAAAATGGAAATAGAAGCTGAACAAAAGAAATTGCAGATGCAAGTGGATGAAAGGAGATTCCAAATGGAAATGGAAAAACAGAAGAGAGAAGCAGAAGCTGAGGAAAGAAAAATTCAGCTACAATTGGATGCTGAAAATAAAAGACTTGAAAAAGAGTCTGAAAATAAAAGACTTGAAAAAGAGGCTGAAAATAAGAGACTAGAGATAGAGGCTGAGGCTGAAGAGAAAAAGTTACAAAGAGAGGCTGAAGAGAAAAAGTTACAAAGAGAGGCTGATGAGAGAAAAGCAAAAATGGAGCATGAAGAAAAACTCTTAGCTTTGGAGTTAGAAAAGTTGAAGATGTTGAACACTGGTAATGCTAATGATGCAAATAAGGTGTCAGATAAGTTCAATACAAGTAATTTTAAGATTAAGCTACCTATATTCAATGCTTCCAGTGACGATATAACTTTTTATCTGGATAGATTCGAACGTGCACTTAGAGGTGATACTTTGAGTATGTTAAGTATGGTAGATGAGCCTGACAAGAACAATTATGATGTTATCAGAGCAGTCTTGTTAAAGAAGTACCAACTTAATGAAGACGGCTATCGTCTTCAATTTAAAAATATGTTGCCAGATACTGGAGTTGAATTCTCTGAATTCATTTCAAAGATACGTCTTACTTTTTCACGATGGGTTGAGCTGTCTAAGACAGAACATACATATGAAGCTCTTATGGACTTACTACTTAGAGACAAGGTTATGTCTTCTGTCAATGAATCTTTTCTTTCTTTTCTTCATGAGCGTAAGCCTAAAAACATAAAAGAAATGGAAGAATACTGTTGCCAGTATGTCACTGCGCATCCTCACGTAACCATTAGCAACTCTAAAGTAAAAGAAGGTCTGCCAGTTGCTTCGGCAGCACCTTATGGCCCAAATTTCATGCGAAAATTTCAGGGTAGCCAACAAAATTTTAATAAGAAGAGTAACCGTAATTATGCTCAGAATCATAGCAATCAATTTCAGGGTGATTCTTCTTCGCAGAACTGGAGACAAGCTGATACTCCACGGTATACTACTCCCTATAATTTTAGACATTTTCGCAAAGGTAGTCAATATAGAGGAAACAATTTTTCACGGAGACCTCAAAACCAATATAATAGAGGTTCTCAACAGTATAGAAATGGTAATGACAGTTATGGAAACTGGAATTCAAACCAGGATAACAATTACAGTAGGGACTTTAATGATAATTGCAGAGGCAATAATGGTCGCGGTAGATCGCAACATAAAAGAAAGAGATATCAACAGGCAAACTCTGTACAGCAGGAGTCTCAGGGAGCATGTAAACAAGGTGATGATGATAAAAACTCTAGTGCTATCACATGTTCTGCCTTTGACTTTAGTAGGGCAACAAAATGTCCCCAATGCAGTACTTTATTCGAACCGACTACTGTAACTACTTTAAGCTGTGGTCATCCTCTTCCCGCTCTTCCTGCTGCGGTTGTGCATGACGGGAGAGGTTCTCTTATACTACATAAGGGTCTTGTAAATAGTAATCCAGTCTCAGTTTTATTTGATTCTGGATGTACTACTATTGGTGTTAGGTAATCTCTTGTAAATCCATCCTGTGCTACAGGAAAGGTCATCAAATGTGTAACATTTGGTGGCACTTTGAAAAAGTATCCTACTGCCATAATACATATTTCTACTCCCTTCTTTACGGGAGATGTCCACGCGTGTCTCCTTCCAAACCCTATTGCGGACCTTATTATTGGTCGTATTCATGGAGTTAGGGAATGTACCCCACAGCAGATTGCTGTTTGGGAGGAGCAAAACATTGAAGCTACCAATGCGGTGGTCACAAGAGCACATGCTCTGGATCCACCTCAAACTTCATTAACCGATAATGATGAAGTAGATAGCCAAAATAGTCACTTGATTATTTCACGTGACTCATTTATAAAATTGCAAGAAGAAGATCCTTCTTTACAAAAATTCTTCATTCTAGCAAAAAAAGGTTATCCAAATCAGAATACTAATAGAAAGTCTTGGATTTCTATGAAGAACGGCGTACTTGTGCGTATGGTACAAAACTCGACTACGTCCACTCATTCTCAAATTCTAGTGCCTAAGAGTATGAGATTGCAAATATTGCAACATGCTCATGACTCACAATGTGCTGGACATATGGGTTTTTCCCGTACAAAGTCGAGGGTTCTTGCGGCTTTCTTTTGGCCATTTGTGAGCAAGGACATACGAATTTACTGTCGTTCTTGCAAAGTGTGTCAGGAGGTCAAATCGAAAGGACCACGACATGCTGCGCCTATCCAGGCTGCTGACATTCCTATTCGCCCTTTTCAAAAAATGGCAATAGATATTATCGGTCCTTTTAGGATTAAGTCGGCCAGAGGACATCAATTTATCCTTACATGTGTCGATATGTGCACACGTTGGCCAGAGGCAATACCTCTCAAGAGCATCTCCACTGCCGATATCGCAAACGCTCTTTGGCTAATATTTTCTCGCTTGGGATTCCCCGGAGAAATATTGTCAGACCATGGCACTCAACTTATATCCGACACTATGTCACAGGTAATGTCTATGCTACATATTAAAAGGTCTCTCAGCAGTATCTATCACCCCACCCAATGTCTAATGGGTTAGTTGAGCGTTTGAATAGGACACTAAAAACTTTACTTGGGAAGATAACTGAGGATCATCCTCAGGATTGGGACAGGGTTTTACCCGCGGCTCTCTTTGCTTATAGAGAGGTCCCCAATGAACACAGGGTTTTCTCCTTTTGAACTTGTCTTTGGCGCGCAACCGCGCGGCCCTATGTCTTTACTCCACGATCTTATCACTGCCGATAATATTAGCGATGAGACTCAATCTTCTTACGAGTATGTCATTGCTCTTAGGCAAAAGATCATTGAGGCATGCAAACTAGCAACTTCGTCATCCGAATTTGCTAAAGAAAAGGCAAGGCAGTTTGCAAATAAAAATAGATGTCTACGACAACTTTGTCCAGGTGACAAAGCACTCGTTCTTCTTCTGTCAAGGGAGAACAGACTTCTTATTGCATGGAAAGGTCCGTATGCAATAGTCTCTAAAATTTCCGATGTCGACTATGTTGTCGATATTGATGGAAAGCATAAAATTTTCCACATAAATATGCTCACGGAATTTCATGAAAGACCTGACTATTTGCAGCCTATTTTCCAGGCAACGGACAATTCTCCAGTACCTCATGGTCATTACTCATCCCTGTCAGTTATACAGGATGAGGAAACTACTTTTTCTGATGTCAATCTCCCACTTCCTGTGATCCCACTTCATTCAACGGAATCTTGGAAAAACGTTTCCGTTTCTCCTAATCTTTCCGCTGAGGAACATCGACAAGTTTCTTCGATGTTACAAACATTTCTGGATGTTCTTACCGACATCCCGGGACACACACATGTCATTGAACATGACATAATACTAACTGACCATAATCCTATCAGAGTCAGACCCTATCCGATACCTATCCATTTTCAGTCACAAGTCGAAAAAGAATTGGATGAAATGATACGATTGGAAATCATTGAACCATCCACTTCAGCATACTCTTCGTCTATGGTTATTGTTCGAAAGAAGGATAATAACATTCGCATTTGCGTGGATTATCGCAAATTGAACCAAGTTACGAAGTTCGATGCTGAACCTATGCCTTCATTGGAAGAGCTACTAAACAAACTTTCTAATTCTAAATTCTTTACCAAACTCGACTTATCGAAAGTTTATTGGCAAGTTCCTTTAACTGAACGAGCCAAACCTTTTACTGCTTTTTCTACAAATAGGGGGGTTTATTCCAATGGAATTTCATGCCTTTCGGTCTTATGAACGCCCCTGCTACATTCGTACGCATGATGCGTCGAATTCTCGCATATCGTACAGATGTCATAGCATACTTAGACGATATATGTCTGTTCAGTGATTCCTGGGAAGATCACTATTTGGGTTTATACGAATTGCTGTCTACTCTTCGCGAGTATAACTTGACTGCAAAACCATCTAAAGCCTTTATAGGATTTAGTGAGATTTCTTTCCTGGGTCATCGTGTTGGTCATGGTCTTTTAAAGACAGAGGACCACAATGTTTCAAAAATACTTAACATTTCTGTCCCTAAGACGAAGAAACAAGTACGGAGTCTCTTAGGTTTGATACAATTTTACGGACGATTCATTCCGAATCTGTCCTCCATTATGGCACCGCTTTCTACTTTATTGAAGAAAGGATCGCCTAATCTGATCCGCTGGTCTCAAGAATGTCAATCCTCATTGGACCAGATTAAAATTCTATTTTCATCTCCACCTATCCTTAGGTTACCTACTATTGAGAAGACTTTTGTTCTTCGAAGTGACGCCTCGTCTAATGGAATTGGGGCAGCACTTATGCAGGAGTATTCTGATACTTTGCATCCAGTGATGTATATCTCTAGGAAATTAAATGCTGCAGAAAGGAATTACTCGGTTTTAGACCGTGAATTATTGGCTATGGTATGGTCAATTCTCAAGTTGCAAAGATTCCTTCTAGGCGCACATTTCATTGTGGAAACCGACCAGAAAGCTCTTACTGCTATTCAGAGCAAAAACTTGAAGAGCTCGAGGTCCACTCGATATGCCATAGCTCTTCAACCATTTCATTTCACGGTGCGAGCTATCCGTGGTTCGGATAATGTGATGGCAGACATTCTGTCCAGGTGCCCACACGATTCCACTTAATTCTTCTGTCATATATATTTCCTGATATACAGTCCACTACTATAATGACATATCAGCACACATTTTCTCACTTTTTGGGAATTTATAACATTGTACCATATAATTTCCTTTTTTCTGTTACCGATTTGATCATAACGGAAGAAGGCTTAGTTAGCAATATACGGGCCAAAAGATCACATGGCCACATTTATATATTGTATTTTGATGACTGTATTAAGAGATTTAACATTTGTCTTAAAGATTTGTGTTATTGATATTTTCGCAGCACATCATTGAAGTCTGCGAGATTATGTACATTGCGGACCCATAAAGTATATCAAGTCCTATCCTAAGTTGGAGCGGATTATGTCCACATCTTCTAGTAACGATTATATCCATGTCTACGAGGAACAGCTGATGTATTAGTAATGATTAATAATGTACTTTTTGTTTGAATATGTGTAATTTTATAGTGCGGTATATTAGTATATTACACCGCTGTTTGCACAACACTTCATTGTGTAATACTATGATAATATATTTAATTTCATAGATTTGTATGAGTATGATTTGGCTTGCATTATGATGTTGCCATCACTGTGGCGTATGTTGGTGGCACCTCCCTGGAATATACGTGTACACTTAGGGAAATATTTTCTCTAAGGATCTGAGATATAATCTCAGTTTCGCTCCATGCGTCGAGCTAGCCTCATATTAGGCATTATATCCGCGCATCATACGTGCGTTAAAAGCCTGTTTTTTCTGGCTCTAGGATTTAAAAAAAAATGTTTCATTTGTTTTCCCGGGAGGGTGCGGTAATGTTACGCACAGATATTTTTTCTAAAGACATTGTATAATCATTTTTCTAAAGACATTGTATAATCATTTTTCTAAAGACATTGTATAATCATTTTTTCTAAAGACATTGTATAATTAGCTTGTCAAACCTAAGAGACTCCGTACTTGTTTCTTCGTCTTAGGGACAGAAATGTTAAGTATTTTTGAAACATTGTGGTCCTCTGTCTTTAATTTTTTTCGGTCAAAGCTAGATAACTCTAGTTTGACTGAGATTACCATTTTCAATGATGGTTACCTTCTCTTGTGACGGAACACGTCGGTCCATATTTTTTGAACGATGTGTGACCATTCTCCTTATATGGTAGTATCGGTCAACTGTTTCTTGGAATGATTGAAACCAGTGTTGAGGTTGTTATTCCTGTCCATATAAGGCGCGATTTTATTACGGATCTTTATCTGGAATGTTCCTTACATCGTCTCGTTTGATTCTTGATCAGGTGTATGCGTTCTGCGCATGTCCGGACGTTAGGTGTGTCTGGGAAGTTTTCCTGTCTAGGAGTCTATGGAAAGTTGTGAAGCAGAGAGAACGCTTCTTGCGTCTCTGTGATTCTTGATAGGGAATTAGGAGCCTTATTGTGAGTAGTTTAGCTTACAAGGTCCTTCCCTTGATTATTCAAAACGCCTGGAGGCGTATGTTTTTGTGGTGTTGATTTCGAAACAAGGTAATACCTCATTTACGTCTCAAATCTGTAATCTAACTTTATGTTTGACAATGGTCGATCTCTGCTCACTTACGAATTACAGAAATAGAGGTTCTTCTACTAGAAGTCACGCCCCAGGTATCTTCATACCTGAGATTAATGTGTACACGGGTCGTACTAAGCCCGAAGGACAGTTCTATGTTCTATGAACGTCGCTATGTCAGCGATTGCACCTACGTCAAGGTTAGACTTAGGAATGCCTGTAAAGGTCAGCTTGACCTATACTCCTGGAGCACCATCCTCGTGCGGACAATAATAGACTTATTTTGTACATCTGATCTGCCAGCATCAGAAAGGAGTATTGATTATTATTTAATGAACATTGATGATATGCAGCTGACACTGTTGCAGGATTTTGATGAACCTTATGTATGCAGATCCATAAACAACACTTTAGAATGCTGAATACATTGAACTATTGACATCTATGACTTATGTAACGTATCTGTACTTGTGGCGTCAAATAAATGATGAAACGTCAAGAGCAGTTTACCCTTTTATGACTTCGCATGTCATATTTCATGTGCTGTAACTCTGTGAACTACCTCACTACTATATACACAGCAACTACAAAAACCAGATAAGACACCCTACACTTCAACTATAATATACCTGGTGTCGATAGGGGTGGTATTTGACAGAGCTAAAGATTTACAACATACTTGGACTTATACTTGCAACGTCCATAGTGGCCAGACAGTGTGGCCTGATCATCACTGAGTAAGCATCACCTAATCCACCCTTATCAAGAACCAAATAAGACTTACAAACCACAGGAAATCTCTACATTTTAATAAGGAACACCGGGACTAGGAAACTGAAGAAACACACGGAGTCAGAGAGGGAATCTGTTGTCAAATTAAAGACACCCCAGACGCGTGTAAGAGACCGATCGTCTCTTTTATTCATCTGAGCGTCAAGTCTGTAGCCAGGATTGTAGTAAGGTGTTATTTACATTTCATATTTTATTACTAACATGTGAACTAACATATATATATATATATATATATATATATATATATATATATATATATATATATATATATATATATATATATATATATATATATATATATATATATATATATATATATATATATATATATATATATATAACCATGTGAAGTTTAATGTGTGAAACTCGCTATTGGTTGTCAAAGTCATTTGAGGCTGGCAACCTCAGTGTATAGAATGATGATTCATAAACCACCACTGCACGGGCTGGTGATTGCTTTATTCATAGTTTTGTAAAGAGAACTAAAAGCATAAAGTAGTTACAGGTTCCTTATGGAGCAGGGAGGGAAAGATGAAAGAAATTATATACATTCTACGTATAATACTTACATTTTGAAAGCAGTGTAAATGTCCATATAAACATATTCACTTTAAAATTAATGTAAGTTTTCACGTTTAAACCAGTGTAAATGTCTAAATGAAAATATTCATTTTAAAGTAATGGAAGATTTAAACTTTTCAATCAGTGTAAAATATAAATGAAAACATATTCAATTTATATTGCGAACACTTTTCAATCAATGGAGATGTGTATGTAAACAGACTCTATCTGTATTGTTAACCTTTTCATTTAAATATAAAGTAACTATGAAAGCTATTCTATTTAAACGTAAAGAAAGTTTTATCCCGAGGGATTAAATTTAATTCTCATCGAGGGTAAAGTCTGAGTAATTGGGATGGTGGTATGGGAAGATAGGAACCCATAACTATGGGGTGGAAAACGCCATACTCAGAAGAGCGTTTCGTTCTATTCTTTTACCATAGGTATTGGTGGTACCAGCAGAAAGTACTATCTCTGGAACAAGAAGGGATCCGTGGCCTAAGCTTTAAGACAAAGGACGCACGTGGTAGACTCTCCTTGACGTTTCTGTGAAACGAGCTACTCCCGACAACCTTGATCAGAGACGAGCGCGATCAGAGTGAAAAGAACCAGCTCATAAGAAGGAGTAGAACCGTCATTGGCAGCTAAGTTCAAATATATGCTGCCACTTGAACTTCTTGTAACATCTCACATTCCCTAAAGACTGTGATGATAACTTTTCTTGATCCATAACTATTCAAATTATTTCCAACTGTTAAAACCTAAAGTGATTATTAAATTTTGTTATTTGTAATGTTACAAATTTAACTTCGATTTAATCATTTTAAAGTTACTGCATGTTTGTCTCAGTCAAATTACTACACACACTCTAAATAGAGCTATACTAAAATAATAGAATTCCACTGAGTAAATCAGGGGTGGGGGCTTAAACGAGCTGAAAGTAATAAGTGCTTAAATCCTTCACAGAAGCGTCGGCAGAATTACAGAGTTAACATACTCAGCCAAAGCAGTATTGTTCTCGCTTATTCTGAATATCTTGTGAAGACTCCCTTTGTAATAGAAGTTTCATCACCCTTCTATCTACATCTTTGCCAAGAGTAATCTTGTGCGAAGGTAGATACCTTTGAAGCCCATATTAGATACTCTTGAGTTTTGGCCACTGTTGGACCACTACTGCAAAGCAGGGGAGGTAATACTGTCACACCTGGATTAAATAAACACCGTACTATTAACGACATATTAGTTTAAAAATCTGGAAAATTAGTTGGTCGGAAAAAGAAATAAGATCGAAAAATTGTCCGATGGGAATACAAAATCGATGGTGTCGCAAAGATAACTAATTTACTTATAAGTAATTCCTTACTGTGTTTATAAAACATGGATGAAACTGGAAATAACATCAATTTAAATAACATTATCATTCATAATTTTCCTTTTCGCTACCGCTGGAGCATGAAGCTACGACTGCACCTGGTCCTCTTTTAGGAAAGCTCTACAAAAGCATATATGTCCCTTGTAGTGGTGGTTTATGTAGCAATGTGTACAAATCATGAGATGGCCAGCCATATGTACAACCTCATATTGGTCGCATCTTACCACATAGCTCGTGAGATTTAGTCATATTCTTTCTTTGTCTCATCAGACACCCCCGGGGCCTCCCTGGGCCAGGTTTTCTATATTGGGTCAGGTTAACACGCCGAATAAGCACATCAAAGTAACGACTCGTGACATTTAGATAGTAGTCCTTTTTCAGGATCAACGCTTTTCAGGGATTGCTCCAATACTAGCCTGTGACTGAAATACAGGTCACGTAGGTTATATCTTAAACAAGATTCACGCAATATACCCAAAATATAACTGGTAGTGCCAAACTTGGGACACGTTGAACTGGGTATCTCATCTTTTATTTTATTTGTTTTGTTTTTTAAAAGCAGTGGCTAGAGTTCCTGACACGTGGATCACATGAAAAAGAGGCTTATACGCCTTCATAGATGACAGTTTTATAATTAGAAAGTCCGCACTTAGTCTTAGACTGGGAAATTAGTCTGCTACTTTGTAGACCGGGAGAACCGTTCTTGGGGTGTCTGTCGAGACAAAGAAAGAATAAAGAGCCTGCTCCCTGGGGCATGTGTCACGGCCTCACGGGTAAGATAGATGAATAGATTTGTTATGACCTATAAAATATTGAAACGTCACACAAGAACGAAAACTGTCCCTCCTCACGCCGCTTAACGGTACACGTGAAAATTAAAGAACAGAATGAAAATGCAAAGAAGTCCATGTGTAGGCATTTGCAAAAAATAAAACCAACATAAATTTGTGACCGTTAACAAGAATTTCTGACATTATAATTGGTCAACCACTTTTCCTGTATCCAATAGACTACAGAAAAACTATATTATGCTGTTCAGTACATCAGCAAACAATCATTAAAATGGTGCTTAAAACGTATAGTTCCATATATTTATGTTATAATGTTCAGGCATAACCAAGTTTTTGTTTTGCCCTCGAGTAAAATGTATCTGGACATAAAATACTTCGATAAATGTAAGTACCTAATGTAATGCTCACAGGAAAGCTGGTTATTAATGATGGTGTCTTTAGAACAAAGGACATCGTTGCTTAAAGCACCACATTGATTTAATAGCAAATTACCATTTTTATTTTTTTTACCATTTACACAAGTGATAAAAGTTGCAACACACTAGAAGTATTATTACAAACTGATGTAGACAATCTTATCAAATGGAGCAACAAAAATCGTATGCAAATAAATATTATTAAAACGAAATGTATAATAATATCAACTAGGCAAAAATTAAGAAACCCACAGAAAACAACACTTCAGCTCTATATTGGCACCTCACTAATTGATAATGTAAATGAACACAAAACACTAGGACTCACAGTTGACCAACATTTAAGTTGGAATTCGCATGCACTAGCACTGACCAAACAAACGGCACAGAAAGTTTACCAGTTAGCTAAGATCAAACATTTTCTAGATGAGAAGACAAGGAAGATGTTCTATATATCCCAAATACAAACACGCCTAGACTATTGCTCCACAATGTGGGATGGCTGCTCCATGTCCAACACAAAGAGACTCCATTCATTACAAAAACATGCAGTGTGCCTAGTTTCTGACAAACACCTAACACACTTAGTAGATCTACGTAAACATCTTAACATATACCTCTAAGAAAGCGCTTCCTCTTCAACAAAGCCAAATTCATTCCCAAAATCCTATCACAGAATGCTCCAACTTACCTGTGGCCTATTTTCAAATACAACGGAAGACACAGCCAACGCTTAAACATATTACACGTGCCCAAGCCAAGGCTTGACTTATTCAAGAAAAGTTTAGCATTTCTGCTGCTCATCTGTGGAACAATCTTCCACATTACCTAAAAAGCACTCTTAGTCCATATTCATACAATCGCAGACTTTTCAAATACATCATGAGTACAGATTATATGTCACCCTAGTTTAGTTATGTTCCCAAATCATTTTCTAATGTCATGTGTATTTTTTAAGGATTATTCTGCCCTGTTCATTATTTATTATGATAAAGTCCTGTAAATGTGTGTAACTGTGATACCTTTACAATGTTGAGATTCCAGAATGTTAGACGGGCCTGCGAGCCCAATTCTTAACCCTTTGAAAATTTATTTTCGTTCGATCGTTCGATCGTTCGATCCTTCGATCGTTCGATCCTTCCTTCCTTTTCTTCTTCTTCCTCTTCTTCTTCCTCTTTCGCCTTCAGACTTCCAGGTTAATGACTCTAATAAAGGCAGTAGCCAACTCAAGGTTCCTGACATCTAGTTCGCCTTCAGACTTCCAAATTAATGACTCTAATAAAGGCAGAAGTCAACTCAAGGTTCCTGACATCTCGTTCGCCTTCAGACTTCCAGATTAATGACTCTAATAACGGCAGAAGTCAACTCGAGGTTCCTGACATCTCGTTCACCTTCAGACTTCCAGATTAATGACTCTAATAAAGACAGTAGTCAACTCAAGGTTCTTGACATCACGTTCGCCTTCAGACTTCCAGATTAATGACACTAATAAGGCAGTAGTCAACTCAAGGTTCCTGGCATCTCCAAACAGTTTTTTGTTGACAGAAGTGGGCTGCTGCCGTATGCTTGTCTGGTCATTGCTGTAGGTTGGGCAGGACTTCAGCAGGTGTTCAGCTGTCATCGGGCTTGTGCCGCATATGCAGAGATCTGTTTCACCAATGTTGTACTTGTGGTACAGATGGTATCTCAATCTGCTGTGTCCAGTACGCAGCCCAAAAAAGGTGACCTGTTCTCTCCTAGATAGCTGATGATATGCATCATTTTTTAAATAGCCTGGGT
The DNA here is from genome assembly GCA_024509875.1 of Oreohelix idahoensis. NCBI lineage: Eukaryota > Metazoa > Mollusca > Gastropoda > Stylommatophora > Oreohelicidae > Oreohelix > Oreohelix idahoensis. The sequence continues at coordinate 186,393 of JAMPIV010020734.1, forward strand.
GCTCTCTTTCCCATTAGGGCTTGAATGTAGCTTTTATAGTAGTCTTTGTCATTGCGTAAGTTGTCTCTATATCATTTTGTTGTAAGGCTCCTCCTTCCTTAGCAAGTTTGTCTGCCTCCTCATTTCCTGGTATGTAGCAATGGGCTGGTATCCACTGGACTGTGCACTTGTTGAAGCATTTGGCCAGTCTTTCAAGAGAGTTTATCAGATCTTGCAATCTTTTAGCATGGTGTCTCTTCAATGTTGTTATTACTGAGAAGGCACCTGTAAAGATTACTATTGGTTTTTCTGAATGGGCTTTGCATTCAATAAGAGTTTACGCTGCCTGTTTCAGGGCTTCTGCTTCAGCATTGACGTTACTGCAGTATTTGCCAGTGGTAGTTGCCATAGAGTGGATTCTATTATTTAACGTGATGAGAATGCCAGCACCACCGTTTTCAACTGCGTTTTTTGCTGAACCATCAGTATATGTGTTTGTGTGTGTGTGTGTGTGTCTAGAACCATCAGTATATGTGTTTGTGTGTGTGTGTGTGTGTGTGTCTAGAACCATCAGTATATGTGTTTGTGTGTGTGTGTGTGTCTAGAACCATCAGTATATGTGTTTGTGTGTGTGTGTGTGTGTGTGTGTCTAGAACCATCAGTATATGTGTTTGTGTGTGTGTGTCTAGAACCATCAGTATATGTGTTTGTGTGTGTGTGTGTGTGTGTCTAGAACCATCAGTATATGCATGTGTCCAATACTTTGCTGGAGATTTTTGGTCAATATACTTGGTTGCTATACACTTTCTTTGTGTTTCTGTCTGTGTTCCCTTACTTTCAATGCCTGGAATATGCGGTTTTAGCTCAGGAAAGCATTTTATTTTCTACAGCGGCATAGTTGTGCTTGTTGGTATTACCATTCACCACCCGACACTTGCCCTTCTTATGCCAAACACAATATATATTCGCCGTTCTTTATTTCTCCAACGTCTTCTGTCTCTTGTCTTGATGGTGCACTCTGAAAGACTTGTCCCTGTCTCTTGTCTTGGTGGTGCACTCTAATAGACTCTTTCCTGTCTGCCGTCTTGATGGTGCACTCTGACAGACTCTTTCCTTGTCTTGTCGGTGTACTCTGATATAATCTTTCCTGTCTCTTGTCTTGATGGTGCACTCTGATAGACTCTACCCTATGTCTTCTCTTGATGGTGCACTCTGAAAAGACTCTTTCCTGTGTCCTGTCTTGATGGTGCACTCTGATAGACTCTTTCCTGTCTTGTCTTGATGGTGCACTCTGATAGACTCTTTCCTGTCTTGTCTTGATGGTGCATTCTGATAGATTCTTCCCTGTCCGTCTCTTGATGTTATCTTGTTATTTATAGCGATGTCTTCCTCTTGCGCGTTTGCCTTCAACTCTCCCTTCTATTATGGTCTTCTGCATGGTGTAAGGTGTTATGTCTTTTGACATGGCCAAAATATTTTAGCTACCTAATTTTGTTCTTCTTCATAAGTTCTCTTTTTATACCTCGGTTGCGCACATATTCTTTGGTGGCGCACGGATTACGCATACGAAACGTAAAATGTATTTATTTGTCTGATAAAAATATATTTATCGTTGAATGCATGTTTTTCGGTCTAAAGGGACAGAACTCAGATTAGGCGATGGGTATTCATTCTGTGAGTTATCGCTCCTTGTTCGTTCCTGAAAATCGAACTCAGCGGAGGAATTTAGACTTACTTTAATCTATTCCGTGTCTGGTTAGAAATAGATTGTTCTTGCTTCAGAATGTCTATGGCCCGGATCTATGTGTAGTTCTTGTCTATGTAGGACGAGTATGTCTTATATCTTGATATCTTAGTATGTTTAAGTGGAACTATTTTTCTTGTACTGTACTTTAGGGGTCAGGTGCTTTTCGGCGGATGAAGATAGGTTAGAGAGTTCTTCGGTGATGAAGCCTATGGCGGGAAGTCATGTCTTAGCCCTGCCCAAAGTTTGTGATCTCTTTTGATTATGGGAACGGAGATATTTTCTTCTGTGATGGTTAAATCCATGAGTTCCCTAGTGTTCATTCCATAACGCGAGGAGAAGAGCGTTTTTGTGCTTGCTAGTGTATTCTTATGCTAAGGTAAACGTATTTTTGCTGACTTCGTTCATTCCTAGGCTTAAGATGGGCAGACGTTTACATGAATCTACCTATGTCAGTATGTCAGAACGACATATTATCTAGCAGCACTGATTATGTTTCTATACAGCAATTATGAGGACAGATTATGCTGATGCTTGTGGAAACTTTGATATTCATGAATTGAATCTTTATTGAAGCTTTGTCGTACATCGTTATGGTGAGCGATGTTTACAAGACTAGAAGCCATTTTGGAATGCTATGTATTGTTGATCATTTACCAGAGAACAGGGACGCCCTTATTATCAGGAGATGATAAAGAGATCATACTTATGAAAGGAAAACCTACTATTGGTAGTTTAAGGTTTTCTCAGAAATATTGGCTGAACTGTATTTAACGGAATCTTCACCAGAGTGCAAGTTACGTTTATGCTAAAGAGGTTCGGTCTAGGAATCAGGTTGGAACCTTGTATATTAACTGACATGATCAGTCAGTAAGGCCTGATGAATATTTATATAAGATATGGAACACTGAATGTTGTATCCTGATGTTCCATTGTGATTTTCCTCAACATGAATGCCAATTTATTATTGTACACCGTGGGTCAACAATATGCTATTGATGTCGACCTGTATTGCTGTAACTGTACCTGTTCTGTCAAGTGTGTGCGTCAAATTAAACTATTGAAACGTCTACAGTGGTCTGCATAAGTAACTTCTAGATACGCATGAATGAGTGTTTGAACCTTCAGTCAACTCCACAGAACAGTCTACACATTCGCGTACTGACATTTATTGTAACACTCATTGTCAACAACATATTCTTGTCGGGGCCTCATTGTGTCCCAGGACAAGGTGACCTATATACCTGACACTGTGCCCGGTTATTAGAGTTGACCAATTACACCAATACACCTTTACAACGTGCTCTGATGTATACCCAGTTACGACGAAGGAGAAACAGCCTTTATCAATGTGGTAGGCCAGATTTCTGGGCTTAACCTGCACAGTGGACATTGCCAGAAGTTAACAGCTACTGATACCAGTTCGTTTCTCCTGACGCCTGATACGACACACCAGCAGTGTTAGTCTACACCTTATTGACAGTTCCTCGCGTGACCTATGAAGCGATTACTGTATCTAGGTCACCGCTTGTTGACATTTTTCTCCGTACAGGCATAATTACATAGAACAGACAGCGTAGCACGGCAAGTTGTTTACAAGTGGACATTTAACTGTGTTAGCAGAAGTACTATTGAACTTAGAAGTCTACACGTCAACGGTGGATCTTCTTGTGTGTTCATATTGCAGAACTGTGTAATAATTTAAAACAGAGAGCTATTATTTAATAAAGTGGCAGTTTAATTTGATTGAAAACTGAACCATATTAATGTAATACTGAGCCTTCTCTGCAGACACTTCTACAACACATTGCTGTATATTATATGCATTTATATGACATATATGTATTTATGTTTAATGTTTACATGTTTGCATATTATTTGTGTGTCTATATAGTGGGTGGGCGTGTGTCTAATATAAGATTTCCCAAGTAACATAGGGCTTATATTAGTGTTCTATAGGTGCAATTTTCTCAATTGAAAATTTGCTAGCGACAATTTGTTGCTATTGCTGTTAGCTGTGACGAGCTGTGTTTTTTTTTTCTTTTTGTAACATGGAATGGACGCAGTCATTAGTAATACCGCTTCCAAAGAAAGGAAATCTAAAAATGTGCAAGAACTACAGAACCATTAGCCTTATTAGTCATCCAAGTAAGGTAATGTTAAGGATACTTTTGAACAGAATAAAACAGAAATCAGAAGAAATCTTGTCAGAGGAACAGGCTGGCTTTAGACCAAAAAGAAGTACCTCAGAACAAATCTTCAATATTAGATTACTTATCGAAAAACATCTCCAACATCAACACGATTTATACCATAATTTCATCGATTTCACAAAAGCCTTCGATCGAGTCTGGCATGAAGGCTTATGGCAAGTAATGAGAAAATTCAATTTTGATACCAACATCATAGATATCATTGAAGCACTATACAAGGACGCAAGCAGTGCTGTTTTTGTAAGCAACGACATTGGAGAATTTTTCAAAACAACTGTAGGAGTTCGCCAAGGATGTATCCTGTCACCAGTGCTCTTTAATATATATCTAGAACATATTATGCAGGAGGCTCTCTACGATTATAAATCAACCATATCGATTGGAGGCCGACCTCTGTGCAACCTACGTTTTGCTGATGATATTGATCTGATAGCTGGATCAGAATCAGAACTTCAAGACCTTACCTCTAGACTGGAGAAAGTAACAAGAACATATGGGATGGAAATTAATATAGAAAAAAGCAAGATATTGGTGAATAGCCATAAGAAACATGTTCCGACCAACATTACGTTAAATGGGCAAACGTTAGAAGAAGTTAACACCTTTAAATATCTCGGGTCCACTATATGTAGTGATGGAAGATCAATTAAAGAAATCAAGACAAGACTTGAGATGGCCTCAGCTGCCATGACAAGGTTGAATGTGATATGGAAAAGTAACATCAGTTTTCCTGTGAAGATCAAATTATACAAATCACTTGTATTATCTATTCTCTTGTATGGGTGTGAGGGCTGGACACTCACTGCAGATACGGAGCGAAGGATTCAGGCTTTCGAGCATAAATGTTATAGAAGAATTTTGCGCATTTGCTATAAAGAGCACAAAACAAATGTCTATGTTAGAGAGAAGATAAACACCTATGCAGGCCACCAAGAACCACTTTTGTCAATAGTGAAACGTCGAAAGCTTGCCTGGTTTGGGCATGTAACTCGTCATGACTCCTTTTCGAAAACGATCCTTCAGGGAACAGTCGAAGGTAAACGGAGAAGAGGAAGGCAGAGAAAATCCTGGGCTGATAACATCAAAGAATGGGCAGGACACGGTTTTTCCACACTTGTACGCATTGCTGAATATAGAGAGCAGTGGAGGACCATGTCTGCTGATGCTTCCACCATGGCACCCCTACGACCCATGACGGGTTACGGGCTGAGATGATGATCAACATTTTTTCTGTTCTTTAGTTTTGTTTTGATTTGTTTGTATTTGTAGGTCTATCCTTTCCTATCTTTCAGTTCTATACACAATTTATGTTTATACACTGTGGCGTTATTTGTCTTGTTTATTTCCTTGCAGTTATCATCACATACTTTGTGACATTATTTTTGGTTAAGATTTTTCATTTATTTGATTTCTGCAAATGTTTCGTATTGTTTTCCTTGATTGTCTTTCTATTTGTATTTTATGTATGTTATTGGTTGACATATGATATGAGATAGTTGAGTACACGTATGTTATAGTATAGACCAGTACTTTATTATTATTATTGTTGTACAAGGAAGTATACAAGACCTTTGTAAGGCTTGTCTCCCACAGAGATTGGGATTGTGAGGTAATTAATCAAGTTCATTGAGAACTTGCTCCTGTTTATTTGGAGATAGATTACATTATTGTTTCAACTGATTGCTATCATTATTAGACATCATGTCTACATTAGAATACTTCATTGAAATAGGGAAATCCCTTGGCAAGACTGGAGATAAGTTGGAGGAGTATGCTACCAGTCATTATGAAAAAGCTCAAAAATTGGAAATTGAGAAACTGAAGGCTGAAGAGAGAAAACTAAAAAGTGAGGATAGAAAGATGGAAATAAAATTTGAACAAAAGAAACTGCAGATGCAGGTTGAGGAAAAGAGATTCCAAATGGAAATGGAAAAACAAAACAAAGAAGCTGAGGCTGAACAAAAGAGATTAGACAAAGAGGCAGAACAAAAGAGATTAGACAAAGAAGCTGAACAAAAGAGATTAGACAAAGAAGCTGAACAAAAGAGATTAGACAGAGAAGCTGAACAAAAAAGATTAGAAGCTGAGGCTGAACAGAAAAGATTAGACAGAGAAGCTGAACAAAAAAGATTAGAAAGAGAAGCTGAGGAGAGAAAAGCAATGAGAGAACATGAACATCAAAAAGAACTGTTAACATTTGAATTAGAAAAATTAAAATTGACAAATATGAGTAATGTTAATCAGTCAAATTGTAACAGTGGTAAACCCTTTACTTATAAGGTCAAGGTACCTGCGTTCAATCCTTCCAGTGACGATATTACATTCTGGCTGGATCGTTTTGAACGCTCCTGTCGAGCTCATAATGTGGATAAATCACAGTATGCTAATCAATTGTCAGAAAATTTGAAATGTGATTCTCTGACCAGTTTAAGTTTGGTTGAAGAGTCTGACAAGGATAATTATGATGTTATTAGAGCAGCTTTAATAAAAAAAATACCAGTTAACTGAGGAAGGTTACCGTGTTTTGTTTAAGAAAATGGTACCTGAATCAGGGGTAGAATTCTCAGAATTCATTGCAAGGACACGTCTTACATTTAATCGTTTGATTGAGTTGTCCAAAACAGAAAAGACATATGAAGCCCTTATGGACTTGTTGCTCAGGGACAAGATTATGTCATGTGTTAATAAACCTTTCTTGGAATTCCTACATGAGCGTAAACCCAAGACACTAAAAGAAATGCAAGAATATTGTGACCAATACGTCACTGCACACCCTGACATAACTCTTAGCAACACTAAGATTAAAGAAGGTATGCCAGTTGCATCAGCAACACCATACAACCCTAATTATTCACACAAATTTCAGGGACAACAAAACAAGTTTGGAAAAAAAGGTAACCATAATAGTTATCAAAACCAAGGAAACCAATCATTTCAGGGTTCTTCTGCGAAGAACTGGAGTCAAGCTGACAGCCCTCGATACAGAGGTGGTCATAATTATAGAAATTTCCGCAGAGGAAGTCATTATAGGAACTATCCAAGTCATCCATCATGGAGACAACAAGACCATAATTATAAAGATACTCATTATAATGAATATGATAATGGTAACCATGAGAATTATGACTCAAACCCAAATAGGGGTTACAATAGAGGGAATAATAATGATTACAGAGGCAATAATAATCGAGGTAGATCCCAATACAAAAAACATAAATCTCATTATCAAGCAAACTCTGCACAGCAAGAGTCACATGAAGCCTATAAACAGACTAAAGATAATAATGATGCTAATAATATGGCATGTTCCGCTTTTGATTTTGGGAGAGCATCTCAGTGCCCCCAATGCAAAACATTATTTGAACCAACTACAGTGTCCACTTTAAGTTGTGGCCATCCTCTTCCCGCTCTTCCTGCGTCAGTCGCGCATGATGGAAGAGGTTCTCTTGTCTTACATAGAGGTTTAGTAAATGACAATCCAGTCTCAGTTCTTTTTGATTCTGGATGCACCACAATTGGTGTTAGACAGTCGCTTGTAGATCCTTCTCGTGCCACTGGAAAAGTAGTCAAATGTGTAACATTTGGCGGCACCTTAGAGAAATACTCTACTGCTATCATTAGCATTGCTACTCCTTTCTTTACAGGAGATGTACACGCATGTCTTCTGCCGAATCCGATCGCTGATCTTATCATCGGTCGTATTCACGGAGTCAAAGAATGCACTCCACAACAAATTTCCGTTTGGGAAAAACAGAATATGCAAACCGCTAATGCTGTAGTCACTAGAGCTCAAGCTCTTAATGTGCCTCAATCTTCACCTACTGAAGATAATGAAGTGCATAACCAAGATGATCCCTTGGTAATTTCTCGTGGCTCGTTTATAAAACAGCAAGAAGAGGATCCGACTCTAAAGAAATTCTTCACTCTTGCAACGAAAGGTGATCCGAATAAAGATACAAAGCGTAAATCTTGGATTACAATGAAGAATGGCGTACTTGTACGTATGGTGCAAGACTCCGACAAGTCAAGTCATTCTCAGATTCTTGTGCCCAAGAATTTGAGAGTTAAAATCTTACAACACGCACACGACTCTCAGTGTGCTGGACATATGGGTTTTTTCCCGTACAAAGTCAAGAGTTCTTGCGGCTTTCTTTTGGCCTTTTGTGAACAAAGACATACGGATTTATTGTCAATCTTGTATAGTATGTCAAGAAGTCAAATCCAAAGGTCCACGCCATGCTGCACCTATTCAGGCTGCAGACATTCCTATTCGACCATTTCAGAAAATGGCGATAGACATAATTGGTCCATTTAAGATCAAATCTGCTAGAGGACATCAGTTTATCTTAACGTGTGTGTGGACATGTGCACACGTTGGCCAGAGGCTATCCCTCTGAAGAGCATTACTACTGCTGACATTGCAGATGCTCTTTGGCTTATATTTTCTCGTCTGGGATTCCCCGGAGAAATATTATCAGACCATGGCACCCAACTAATATCGGATACCATGTCTCAAGTGATGTCGACTCTGCAGATAGAGAGATCTTTGAGTAGTATCTATCATCCTATGTCCAATGGGATGGTCGAACGGCTAAATAGAACACTCAAGAACTTATTAGGGAAGATAACTGAGGATCATCCTCAAGATTGGGACAGGGTTTTACCCGCGGTCCTCTTCGCTTACAGAGAGGTCCCCAATGAACATACAGGATTTTCTCCCTTTGAACTTGTCTTTGGCGCGCGACTGCGCGGCCCTATGTCTTTGCTTCATGATCTCATAACCGCTGATAATATTACCGACGACACGAAATCTTCTTATGAATATATCATCGCGCTGAGGGAAAAGATTATCGAAGCATGCAAATTGGCAACTTCTTCTTCTGAATTTGCTAAGCAGAAAGCAAGACAATTTGCCAATAAGAAAAGAACCTTACGACAACTTTGTCCTGGTGACAAAGCATTTGTTTTGCTACCTTGTAGGGAAAACAGACTTCTTATTTCTTGGAAAGGTCCGTACGATATAATCTCGAAAATTTCCGATGTTGACTACATTGTCGATATTGATGGGAAGCATAAAACCTTCCGCATCAATATGCTTACGGAATTCCATGAACGTCCGGATTATTTACAGCCTATTTTCCAGGCAACGGACGATTCACCTGTCCAACATGGTCATTACTCATCACTGTCTGTAATACAGGATGAGGAAACAAGTTTTTCGGATGTTAATCTTCCGCTTCCGATGATTCCACTTCATTCTAGTGAATCATGGAAAAACGTTACTGTTTCTCCGGATTTGCCTCTAGGAGAACAGCGACAAGTTTCGGCTATGTTACAAACATTTCAGGATGTCCTTACTGACATTCCTGGACAAACTCATGTCATTGAACATGACATTATTCTAACTGACCATAATCCTATTAGAGTCAGACCTTATCCTATTCCTATACATTTTCAAGCACAGGTTGAGAAGGAGTTGGATGAGATGATAGATTTAAAAATTATTGAACCATCCACTTCTGCGTATTCTTCGCCGATGGTTATTGTCCGGAAAAAAGACAATAATATACGTCTTTGCGTTGACTATCGCAAATTGAATCAAGTCACGAAGTTTGATGCTGAACCTATGCCTTTACTAGAAGAGCTACTTACTAGGCTTTCTAAATCTCATTTTTTTCACTAAACTAGATTTGTCCAAAGGATATTGGCAAGTTCCTCTATCTGAACGCGCCAAACCTTTTACTGCTTTTTCTACACCTAGAGGCCTTTTTCAATGGAATTTCATGCCTTTCGGCCTTATGAACGCACCAGCTACATTCGTACGCATGATGCGTCGAATTCTATCTTATCGGTCAGATGTCATCGCGTATCTAGACGACATCTGTCTTTTCAGCGATACTTGGGAAGATCACTATTCGGGGTTAGTTGAATTGCTATCTACTCTACGCGAGTATAACCTGACAGCGAAACCCTCTAAAGCCTGCATTGGTTTTAGCGAAATTGCTTTCTTAGGTCACCGTGTCGGTCATGGTTTCCTAAAGACAGAGGACCATAATACAAGTAAAATACTTAACATTTCTATTCCTAAGACTAAAAAGCAAGTGCGAAGTCTCTTAGGTCTCATACCATTTTATGGACGATTCATTCCGAATCTGTCCTCGATCATGGCACCTCTTTCTTCCTTGCTAAAGAAAGGGTCTCCTAATATAGTCCATTGGACTCAAGAATGTCAATCCTCTTTGGATAAGATCAAAACTATGTTTTCTACTGTACCTATTTTAGTGTTACCTACTAAAGATAAGACATTTGTTCTTCGTAGTGACGCTTCATCCACTGGGATTGGAGCGGCACTAATGCAAGAGTACTCTGGAACTCTGCATCCTGTAATGTATATTTCCAGAAAGCTTAATGCTGCAGAAAGGAATTATTCGGTCTTAGACCGTGAACTATTGGCTATGGTATGGTCAATTCTCAAATTACAAAGATTCCTTCTAGGCGCACATTTCATAGTAGAAACCGATCAGAAAGCTCTTACGGCTATACAGAGTAAAAATTCGAAGAGTTCGAGGTCTACTCGATATGCAATTGCTCTTCAACCTTTTCATTTTTCGGTACGAGCTATCCGTGGATCAGATAATGTGATGGCAGACATTCTGTCTAGATGCCCACATGATTCCACTTAACTGTTGGGTCTTGGACTTCTTAACACTTCCAACTCGACAACAGATTTTTCTTTTCTATATCAAGATAGATACACATTGTGATTCATAATGATACTACGTTCATTGATATATATATTCACCGGTACTCGTTGATGATTTTTCTTTTTGTCAATCATGTACTTAGAATGCTTAAACTGAAATTGTTATATGCATTGTGTCATTGCAAGTATAGTAGTATGCGTTGGTGACACCTCCCTGGAAACATTTATGCTTAAGAGAAATGCTTTCTCTGAGAGTTTGAGATGTATTCTCATCAGTCGATCTATATTTCGACTTTGCATTAATCTGGCTTAAGTAATTCCAGATATTTCTCATCTGCGCAGTATTTATGCGTTGGGAGCCTATTGTATGTTGCTCTGAGATGAAAAAAAAAATGATTTTCATTTTTTTCCCGGGGGGTGTGGTAATCTGTTGCGCACATATTCTTTGGTGGCGCACGGATTACGCATACGAAACGTAAAATGTATTTATTTGTCTGATAAAAATATATTTATCGTTGAATGCATGTTTTTCGGTCTAAAGGGACAGAACTCAGATTAGGCGATGGGTATTCATTCTGTGAGTTATCGCTCCTTGTTCGTTCCTGAAAATCGAACTCAGCGGAGGAATTTAGACTTACTTTAATCTATTCTGTGTCAGGTTAGAAATAGATTGTTCTTGCTTCAGAATGTCTATGGCCCGGATCTATGTGTAGTTCTTGTCTATGTAGGACGAGTATGTCTTATATCTTGATATCTTAGTATGTTGAAGTGGAACTATTTTTCTTGTACTGTACTTTAGGGGTCAGGTGCTTTTTGGCGGATGAAGATAGGTTAGAGAGTTCTTCGGTGATGAAGCCTATGGCGGGAAGTCATGTCTTAGCCCTGCCCAAAGTTTGTGATCTCTTTTGATTATGGGAACGGAGATATTTTCTTCTGTGATGGTTAAATCCATGAGTTCCCTAGTGTTCATTCCATAACGCGAGGAGAAGAGCGTTTTTGTGCTTGCTAGTGTATTCTTATGCTAAGGTAAACGTACTTTTGCTGACTTCGTTCATTCCTAGGCTTAAGATGGGCAGACGTTTACATGAATCTACCTATGTCAGTATGTCAGAACGACATATTATCTAGCAGCACTGATTATGTTTCTATACAGCAATTATGAGGACAGATTATGCTGATGCTTGTGGAAACTTTGATATTCATGAATTGAATCTTTATTGAAGCTTTGTCGTACATCGTTATGGTGAGCGATGTTTACAAGACTAGAAGCCATTTTAGAATGCTATGTATTGTTGATCATTTACCAGAGAACAGGGACGCCCTTATTATCAGGAGATGATAAAGAGATCATACTTATGAAAGGAAAACCTACTATTGGTAGTTTAAGGTTTTCTCAGAAATATTGGCTGAACTGTATTTAACGGAATCTTCACCAGAGTGCAAATTACGTTTATGCTAAAGAGGTTCGGTCTAGGAATCAGGTTGGAACCTTGTATATTAACTGACATGATCAGTCAGTAAGGCCTGATGAATATTTATATAAGATATGAAACACTGAATGTTGTATCTGATGTTCCATTGTGATTTTCCTCAACATGAATGCCAATTTATTATTGTACACCGTGGGTCAACAATATGCTATTGATGTCGACCTGTATTGCTGTAACTGTACCTGTTCTGTCAAGTGTGTGCGTCAAATTAAACTATTGAAACGTCTACAGTGGTCTGCATAAGTAACTTCTAGATACGCATGAATGAGTGTTTAAACCTTCAGTCAACTCCACAGAACAGTCTACACATTCGCGTACTGACATTTATTGTAACACTCATTGTCAACAACATATTCTTGTCGGGGCCTCATTGTGTCCCAGGACAAGGTGACCTATATACCTGACACTGTGCCCGGTTATTAGAGTTGACCAATTACACCAATACACCTTTACAACGTGCTCTGATGTATACCCAGTTACGACGAAGGAGAAACAGCCTTTATCAAACCTCCTTATTTGTTTTCTTCTCTTTCCATTAGGTGTGCCATTCTTCTATATATCCACATCTCGAGAGCCTCACTTCTTTCTTCCAACTGCTAATTCATTGTCCATGTTTCTACACCATACAGTAATGCAGAATATATATAACACTTTATGATTCTCAGTTTTAATTTTTGAGATAACTGTTTAGATGTCAGTATTTGTCTCATGTTGTTTAGATGTCAGTATTTGTCTCATGTTGTTGAATGTAGCTTTGGCCATTCCTATTCTCTTCTTGATTTCTGTTTCACACCTGCCGTCTTCTGTTATTATATGACCAAGATATGAGAAGCTCTTGACTTGTTCCAGGATTTTCCCATTTAGCTTATCTTTAATGTGGGCTTATCGTCTGTTTTGCTAATTATCATAGTTTTTGTTTTCTCGACGTTAAAGTCCAATCTATATTTATGAATTATTCTGTTTACTTGCTTCACTAGTTCTTGTAAATCCTATTCACTTTCAGCTAACTAAACCATCATCTGCATATCTGAAGTTGTTTATTGACAACCTTAATTTACATTGCTTTAATATTTTTGTAAAATCAGCTGGGTTAATGTCAACCAAAACTAGAAATATTAAAATATACGATGACAAGGAGGAGCTACATGGAAAGTTTTAGCTCTACGATGAGTGGAACATAAAGATGTTGAGCGTCGAAGATTTGAAATATTGTGGCAGGGTGGCCACATAAGGTAGTCATGTTATTTCGTGATGTATAATTGACCCAGGTTCTGGATTCTCATGACTGAACACTTTAAACATGTTTCTATCTCGAATCAGTCTCACACTCGTTTGATTCTCTGACAAGTGTTTTTTCAACCCACTAAATTTTCCATAATTTAATTCTTGAAACGCATTTACAAAGTCCGTCTAGAAATAACACAATAGGTGACCAAGTTTCTCATAACACTGGTCTAACATTTTTCGATTGGTCATTACTTCTTCGGCAAACATAAAAACTATCGTTCTCCATTTTAGTCTCTAATAATAACCTTTTCAGTCATAACTGACTATGCAAATGCGCCCCTAAGGTGACAACCATCTACTGCTTTTTTTTACTGGTAATCCTTTCGACGTTTTCTCCTCTCTTCTGCTTGCTGTGAGAGCTTCTTTTCGCCCAATCTGAGGTTGCGCCGTAGAGAGCACCGCCACTTGGTGCAATCGACAGCTTCATCCTCCCAGGTTGCTGTATTTATGTCTAATGCCTTCATTTCTCTCGGACACACATCTTTGAACCTCAGCTGTGGTCGCCCAACTGTTCTTTTGCCATCTGCCAGTTGTCCGTAGAAGATATCTTTCGGGATGCGACCATCTTCCGTGCGGATGAATTTGTCACTTTGTCCTTCCATGAAATACCGAAACATCGTAGATAGGGGGGTAGGGGGGGGGGGTAGTTGATCCTCCATCGTTCATAGCATTTTAGTCTCTTCTTCTTTGATCCTTAGCCGCCGACCGTCAAAGCAGTCAGTGGCCATCACGCCTGTTGGCGTCTTGTAGGGCGGCAACAAATTGCTTCCACTTTGTTCGGTCGGCGGCCATCCTTCGTACAGTGCCCCAACTCTGGTTCATTCTTTGTATCTCAGCCTCCACAGCTCTCCGCCAAGTTGTTTTTGGTCAGCCTCTCTTTCGCTTTCCTTCGGAGGTCCATCGCATAGCTGTTCTTGTAATGGCATCAGGGTCCCTTCTGAGGACGTGGCCAACCCAACTCTAGCGTCTGCCAGCTATGATGGTGTGCATGTCCTCTAGGTTACTCCGAATAAGTAGTTCTTGGTTGGTGATGGTATTCCGCCAAAAGATTCGGTGAATTTTCCATAGGCACATTGTGTGGAAAGAGGACAGTTTCGACATTTCCTTCTCTGTTACTCTCCAGCATTCTGCACCATAGAGAAGCACAGAAAGTACACAGCTCTCATATAATCTTAATTTGGTCTTTGTGCTGTGCTTGGAATACTTCCAGATGTGTTTGAGACTAGCAAAGGCTGTTCTCGCTTTATTCATTCGGTTGTTGATGTCCTTGCTTGTTCCCACGTCTGGTGTTACTATGCATCCTAAGTATGTAAATGTGCCTGTCTGTTCTAGCTTCTGCTTCCTTATTGTCATTGGCTCAGGATTGCCCACATTGAGTGTCATGACCTCTGTCTTCTTCAGATTGATGTTCAAACCCACCTGCTGGCTATAGTTATTCAGTCTATTGGTTTTTTCATGGATGTGTTGATGTGAATGTGCGAGTAGTGCAATGCCATCTGCATATTCCAGATCTTCCAATGTAGAAAATGTTGTCCTTCTTATTCCTCTTGGACTGCCCTCTGTTGTCTGGCGCATCATCCAGTCTATGACTGTCAAAAATAAAGTTGTTAATAAGAGGCATCCTTGTCGTACTCCTGTCTTCACCTCGAAAGTTAGGTTGCTCAACCCAACACTGCATGTAAAGTTAGAATAGAGGCTTTTTATAATGGAAACAATGCAGCTAGGAATTCCATAAGCCCTCAGTATTTTCCATAGGATGTCCTGTGTATGCTGTTAAAAGCCTTTTCAAAATCAACAAAGTTAATATATAGCTGTCTCTGCCATTCTGAGCACACTGCTCTATAATGTTCCTGAGGGTGAATATATGATCTGCACATCTTATGTTCTTTCTATTTCCGCTTGTTCTTTCCTCAGTTTATGGTCAACTGCTTTTGAAATTCTGTGGATGATTATCCTGCCTAGTATTTTACTGGGAACTGAGAGGAGAGTAATTCCTCTCCAGTTGTTGCAATCTGCATGGTCGCCCTTCTTGGGCAATTTGACAATTATTCCTTTACTCCACTCTGTTGGTGTTGTCTCAGTTTTCCGGACTTGTGCAAATAGTGGTTCTAATAGTTCTGCTGCTAATGTTAGTCTCTACTGCTGTTCAAATCTACATTTTTTAACAAGAAAGAAGACGCTTAGGTATCTTGCTAATGGCTACTACTGATGGTAATGTTACCCAAGGCCAAAAGGTCTGTTGTCTCCACCAAGAATAACAATGTCTTCATTCGTATTTCTTCAGGCATTGCTAGTCTCCATCATTTAATGATGATTGTTGAATATTTTATTCTCGAGCTAGTTATTCAGTCTACACATGTGAGAGTTACAATATGCCGGCTAACACCTAGTGGCATGTTCTTTTAACATCTCGACGATTTCTTCAATTTGTGAAAACATCTACTTGACGATTGTGCTCCTTACTGCTTTATCTTGCTTAAATATCACGAGTTTGTCTGAATTCACTTGACCTTTGACGTTACCTTAGAAACAAGGATGTCTAACGGGTTGTCGTCTTCAATAATTCTGCTCTTTCCTTGATACTTCATGGTGCTTGTCTCCCTTCTGTAACTACAGGACATGGACCTCAACGTTAACATTTACTACAGCACCTGTCTCCCTTCTGTAACTATAGGACATGGACCTCAACGTTAACATTTACTACAGCACTTGTCTACCTAAACACGAATATACGGGACAAGAGAAAGAGTGAGTTCGATCACCAGTATTTATAGGTCCTCCGTGACATTTTTACTCGCAAGTCATATCCGCTGTCTACACAGCTTTCTATATTATAACCTAACTACCCACCAAGATTTAGCTTTCAAGCAGCTCACAATTATGTCCCCTGTGCTTAAATATATATGTGTGTGTTTATGTTTATATATATATATAGCAGTTATCTTACCTGCATCTTAAGAAGTAACATTGTGACGAATATAGAATACGATTTAGGTATTTTTTTAAAAAGTGGTTTAAAATATATGATCACCTACTTATTGACTCCTGACGGAGCACTGATCCACAACTGCGAGCAGTACCCTTGTAAATAACCTGTCAGAAAGTACGTTCCACTACAGGGGTGGTTTCTGAAGCATTTTCTTTTATATATGATCATGTTACCAGCCACATGAACAACCTCATTAATCGCCTGTTGCGACATGCCAGGGGGAACAGTTGGTCTATTCTTTCTTTGCCTTCACAGAGGTCCGCGCTACCAAAACAAAAAGACATTTATGGCGTGTAATTTGTTTATTGTGAAATACTTCACTCTATGTACACTAATCCTGGCTTAAGCCATACTGAGATCTTCCATCGATTAAACACAGGAGCGGCGTCACAGCGTCAATACGGCTGTATTATTTATGAAAGACGTTTTATTATGTTTTCCACACGATATTTACTTCTCGCCCAATCTGTTTGTTTTTTTTTTGCTTTTTTTTCGGAGTCGAAGTTCCGGTGTGGGTGAGCACCCACGTCACGAACACATGTTGTCTCAAACCTCTAGTCTTTCATGGCCATGTTGTGAGGAACACCCTGAGAGCTCCAGTGTGAGCTACTGCACTGGTGTGATAACACTGACAATTGTGCTTGCTAGCGAACCCAGCGATCTGTCACGCTAGGTTTACACAGCTTCAATCACGTCGCCGCCACTGCCAGACCAATCTTCTCCATCTTTTTGTCCCCGTGACGCGCACACACTGCCAGCCTGATTACACAATTCCTTATTTCCATTATTATGTTCAACTTCTTCTATTCCTTTGTTTGCTTCCTACGGAACATAGAGTCACCATTACAGCCGGTTCTCTTGCAAGACGTTTGCATCACGCATTAATGTTTTCTTGCAGAAGTGGTTTATGTAGCAATTATTTTACGTGATGAGGTTGCTAACAAACATCATATTACATGCCTCGTACGACCAAGACCATGTGTAGGTACCGGCATCTCGGGTTATGGGTCAAGGTCACCAAAAGATTTTAGCATCAACTATCTTCATTGTGTGCCGTAGATCCAGATTAATCTGTTTCATGTATGCTATGATGGCGCTAAACTTTGCATGGGGCGCCAACAACCCTAAAACCTGCTGCTTACGACATGCCTGAGTGATCAGGAGGCCTATTGTCCCTTCATAAAGCCCCCGCAGCTACACACGGCTGTTCCTACTAGGAGCATGTATATGAATGATATTTTCACGATATATTTTGTGTGACACTTGTCTCATATTTTAACACTGTGATATCAATCTCAAGTATTAAGACCATTTTCACGTGCTGTATCCGGAATGCAGTTTCATGTCTTGAGTTTCAGGTCACTGAGTGACGTGCACTAATAACTATGAATGATTGTGAATTACATCCATGAGAGACATTGACATCTGGCCAACACCAGAGGCGGATCGTTCTTATGTCATACATTTGGTACATTTTGAAATTTCACGTAGTTCGATGCAAAACAGGAAAATACACTATATTTGTGATAATATGTTTGTATCTACAGCAACGCTAACTGTAAGTAGCTAACTAATCTTATAAATAAAGTTCCTTCATAGTTTCCGTCACACCTAAAAAAAATAATTGTTCATTCAGGGAACTTTTCCTGTTGAACGTTTTCTTGTATTCATTGTTGTCTGTCTGACTCAGTATAATGCCAGATCGAAAAACAGGGAGTTGATTTGGCTGTATTTCCTGATAAGGTGTTTTCCTAAATTTTTTACCGTGAAAATAAATAAAGTTTTTCTCTCACTCCAACACTTACGAAGATCTTCATCTTCTCTATTTCTACAGCTAGTCCCCGTGCACCAAGATCTTCATCTTCTCTATTTCTACAGCTAGTCCCCCTGCACCAAGATCTTCATCTTCTCTATTTCTACAGCTAGTCCCCGTGCACCAAGATCTTCATCTTCTCTATTTCTACAGCTTGTCCCCGTGCACCAAGATCTTCATCTTCTCTATTTCGCTCATTACGCCTCATGTAGCCATGACTACAGCTAGTCCTAGTGCACCAAGATCTTTATCCTTTCTATTTCGCTCCTTACGCCGCATGTAGCCACGACTACAGCTAGTCCTAGTGCACCAAGATCTTTATCCTTTCTATTTGGCTCCTTACGCCGCATGTAGCCACGACTACAGCTAGTCCTCGTGCACCAAGTCTCAATCAAATCATGTATCTGCTCTAGCAGCAGTATTCTGTTTATAAGTTTGTTTCACATGATGATGCTGCCAGCCGCATAGACAACTACATATTAGGGGCCTCTTACGACAGGCTACCTTGCTGTATAGTTAAGTTTTTATGATCCTCACTTTGATGAAAACATTAGATTACAAAAATAGTAGTCACCACAGATGACGTATTGTCATGTTATTGTATGAATAATATATTCGTCCGTACGTAATGTTTGATGGACTATATTTTCTACATTGGAAGATCTGGAATATGCAGATGGCATTGCACTACTAGCACATTCATATCAACACATCCAGGAGAAAACGGATAGACTTAATAGGTATAGCCAGCAGGTGGGCTTGAACATCAATCTAAAGAAGTCAGAGGTCATGACGCTCAATGTGAGCAACCCTGTGGTCATATCAGTAAGGAATCAGCAACTGGAACAGACAGACATCTCCACATACCTAGGATGCATAGTAACACCAGACGGCGGAGCAAGCAAAGACATCAACAACAGAATGAACAAAGCAAGAACAGCCTTTTAAAGTCTAAACAACATCTGGAAGTCCTCTCAGTACAGCATAAGCACAAAATTAAGATTATATCAGAGCTGTGTGCTTTCTGTGCTTCTCTATGGTGCGGAATGCTGGAGAGTTACAGAGAAGGAAATGTCGAAATTGTCCTCTTTTCACACAACATGCCTAAGAAAAATTCACCGAATCTTTTGGCCGAATACCATCACCAACCAAGATCTGCTTACTCGGAGCAAGCAAGAGGACATGCACACCATCATAGCTGACAGACGCTGGAGCTGGGTTGGCCAAGTCCTAAGAAGAGACCCCTATGCCATCACAAGAACAGCTATGCTATGGACCCCTGAGGGAAAACGAAAGAGAGGCCGACCAAAAACAACTTGGCGGAGGACTGAGGAGGCTGAGATGCAAAGAATGAACCAGAGTTGGGGCACTGTATGAAGGATGGCCACCGACCGAGCAAAGTGGAATCAATTTGTTGTTGCCCTACAAGACGCCACCAGGCGTGATGGCCACTGACTGCGTTGACGGTAGGCGGCTAAGGATCAAAGAAGAAAAGAACGTAATGTTTGAGCCAAAATCTTTCACAATGTTTAATTTTAGTGTACCAAATTAGTCTTATCAATTAACTGTCAACGTGTCTCGAGGCTCAAATCTGACAATACAAGTACCAAACTAATTTCCTGAAAATAAAGTCTTTTATATTTGGGCATGCGTCCTAATATAACCGACTGACCATGTGTTCAGGATGAACGGGCTAGCCTCAACTGTACAAGGCAAGACGTCTAAAATAAAAGAAGCGAAAAAGCACAAATCTATACAACAGCGATGAAGCCGAGAAGAGATTGACAGAAAAGTTCTTTTGGACGTAGTAATATTTGGACAGGATTAGACAATCAACATTTTAAAATAGATAGGAGATTGAAGATAATGGAAGGAGCCTGGGACACGATAAGAGCAAACAAACCATTAGCTGCATGTAAATCCTAGGCACCCGGGAAACAACTCATTGGTGAAACTAATCGATTGCCGATTAAATTGAGACTCCTGAATCCTGTAATTTGAACAAGCATTGAAATTACTGAAGATTATATAAATTCTCTTCACAGTAATGTCATAATGCGCTCCAAACAAGATTATAAGAGAATCCTAGAGACATTTGAAGACATTTGCGGAAGAATGTTTGAAAATATTGTTCAACAAATGATTCAACGCTGAATAATCTGACTGTGAGCATACACAAAGTGGAACTGTTACCTTCTTGACAGTAATACATTACATTTTAACTGTATCTTGTGGTCACAATATACATATGTATGATTTAAAGCGGCTTGTCTGCTCGTGCTGGCGTCAGATACACTATATATATATATAAGAATATCAACATCTAACTTTGACAGACGCAGCACTGGATTCATTCAGAAAGTTGTGCTGTTTCAAAATCGGCACTCACCCTAGAGCCAACCGATAGGATTTACATCATCATCATCTTTACATATTGTAACATTTGACTTAGCAACCAGATGCTAAGCAATACTGGAGTTACTTTTCTCCTTTTGCAACTGTGAACGTCCAGAGCACGTCTTGCTTCAGTAACTATTCGCGGTGCCACCTATTTCATCCAGGGAAAACTACACCACCAAATTTGGCGTCCACTTTGTAATTATTATTCGAAATATAGGCTGGACTGGGGCCATATTTGGGAAACCCACCTGACAGTATAGGTTCAGGAGCTATTGTATTTTTTCAAGGGATACCAACACCACGAGTGGGTAAGCGAGATTTGTTTGTGGCCACATATGAGAGTGAGAGAGAAAGAGAGGGAATATTTTCCTTTTGTTACAATCATTGTACTAACTTCTTATTTTTATTTCGCTAAACTGAGTACTTTACTGATTAGTAATTTAGTGGGGAATTTGTTCTTCATATTCTATTCTGTAACCTAGTGCTTATCTTTGACCTTTGGGTTACTAACTTCTTTTGGGATCTTTTCTCAACAAAGGGAGGGCACTTATTCGGTTATTTTCATATATCGGTAAACATGATTTATTTGATTTCTCTATATGTTTGATGTTGTAAAAAGTTTAATGTTAATAAACAACAAAAAGAACTTAAATATGTGTGTTGGTCAGACCCATACCCAATTAACCATAGTTTTTTTCACGTTTGTGTATATTGTTGTCACATAATTGTGTGTTGGTGTGTTTAGTGTAACATATTTCATATAGGGAGAGAAAGGTTGTCTTATACTAAAATATAGTCGTATAGATAGGCTGGACTAGAGAAACTACTCATTCCAGAGACAGATCTTCCTCTTACACTACCCCTCGTGAAAATCTATTTCTTACACCTTTATTCGCACATATTTACCACTATCACCTCTGCTCAGACGGGACCATAACTATCTTCTAACCTATCTTTAAAAAAATTACAACAGAATGGGGGCTCGTCCAGGATTTTCTCTAATTACGACAGATTGGGTTCTAGTTTTCTAATTTTGATCTTAAGTCTGAGTATAGATAAATGACTAACGTCTGATATTGAATCTTAATCCTAGTCTAGATAGAGTGTGTTGTGCGTCTTGTTTTGTGAGTTAAGGAATATGAATAATAATTATCCCCTAAACAACGTTCCTATTTACTAGGTTCTGACCACACATATTAGAAATTGGTTTCTTTCCACAGCATCATAGAGTTTACATACAGTTTTGATTTTGATGGTAATCTTTGTCGGATATATGATATACAATTATTTTGTACAAGAAGACCTAGTACGCGTGATTGTTTATCACTCACAAATGTTTTTGGGAGCAGTGGAGTGTGAGCTTAGCAAAAGAAGAGCATTCTGGCTATTGCCAAGTTAATAGCCTTCTCTAGCTCCAAAATTGACTTCAGGTGTGGACGAGTGTGGTGGATTTATAATAAGGAATTTTTTTTTTCTCCTTAAATGTTTATTAAAAAATCTTTTTTTCTCCCCAGTAGTAACTGTAGTTTTTTCAGTTTTTAGTCTGATCTACCATCTTTATGGTTTAAGTCGTCTGCGTTAGGAGCCTTTGCCAGTTAACAGCAGCGATAGATTAGATAACTGATAACAGGGAGGAGGTATCACAGTAATACCAGAAAATGTCTGTTTTTTGGGGTATTTCTCTTAATTTGTTAGGGAGCACTGTATCCTTTTCTTTTCTTTTCTTTCTCGAGTAAGTCGCAGTCAGTTATTTGCCATGGCTGAGCGTGCAAAACTTAGAGCTATGCTAAGAGAGGAAGCAAGGGAAGTAGGACTACAAGGTGCAGAAGCGCTAGCTTTTGTGAACGAAGAACTCGACAGATATGAGGCGGAGAAGAAAGAGACGGAAGACCGTCAATTGGAACAGAAGAAAATTGAGGCGGAAATGGAAACTCGCAGAGACATGGAGCGAGAGAAGGAGAGACAACATGGGAAAGACAGAGGGAGAAAGAGAGACAACATGAGGAAAGAGAGAATGAGCAACGACGTCAGCCCGAATTAGCGCTTAAGACTCTATAGGTCCAAAGTCGCAGTGCAACGTCTAACTCCAGCAACGGAGAGTCCTCACCTCAGTCAATCTCAACTGATCATTCCAGTACTCAATCTCCTCAATCAGCAGCTACGTTTTTTGACCTAGAATCCTTCCCAAATCTCAATGAGAAAATTGACACGTATCTAGAAAAATGTGAGAGAATGGCAACACTATATGGTTTAGAAAGTTTGCGATGGTGTTTGAAGCTTTCCCAGGCTTTAAAGCGCAATGCATATGATGCGTATGTTAAACTGGGAAGCAGCAATCAAGACAATTACGACATGTTGAAGAAAGCTTTACTTGAGTGCTTCGAAATGAACGCTCGCAAATTTTTGCAACTTTTCCGGAATAGCAGGAAGGAAGGAACCGAGACATTTCACCAGTTCTCTTCACGTCTGAAGGGATATTTAACGAAGTGCCTGGAGCTTTCAGAGCTCCCTTGCACTTTTAAAGGGCTAGAAGATTTTGTTCTAACCGAAAAAATAAAATCACTTTGTCAAATGAAACCCGTAGATTTCTTGCTGAACAGGGAGCTGTAAAGCTGGAAGACATTTTAAGTAAGTCTGAGTGACATACTAATGCGTTAGCCGAGCTTCCATGCTCAAAACGCAAGCCTACAGATGACCCTTCTCGAAAATATAACCTAGAACAGTCTTCCCAGTCATTTTCCCACCAAAACCCAAGAGAAACTGTACCCCATACTTCCCCTGAAAGAAAAACAAACTTCTACAAAACTCGATACCCCACCAACCCCCATGATCAGCCCAAGCGTCACTCATGGCAGGGAGGCCAGAAAGGACACGACAAAGGGAAAACCCCTGCGCAAGGGACATCTGATCAGGGCAAGCACACCGGGACTAATCTAATCAGTTGCTTACAAACAGACTCGCAAAGGAGGAGGAATGTCAGTGATTCTCAACCTGAGGGTGAGAGGCCTTCAACGCGAGGAACTGTTTTATTGAACGGGATTTCAACCTATTGTCTGTTTGATACAGGTTTGAGTTTTGATTGTATTGTCGCAAGGTATTTGGTCAAACCTGGTCAAGAGACAGAAGAAACCGTCAAATTATGTGGAGTTTTCAAAGGAGATGCACCCATAACGCTTCCCATCGCACTGGTGGAGATACACTCTGATTTCGTCAGAGGTGTTATCAAAGCGGCTATAACGGATGATCCGATCGACCCAATCATACTTGGTTGTAGATATGTGTTTATAGGGAGACCGAAAGAGCCGATTGTGGCAGCAGTAACCACAAGAGGGCAAACCAAAAAGGAATGGGAGGCTGCACCTAATATGTTACCTATGGAACTAAAAGAGGCGCAACAAAAGGACCCTACCTTGGAGCCCTGCTTTAGAAAACTGCTCATGGCTAAGGATTCTAGACACAACGGAGACATATTTTTTAAGGATGTAGTGCTGTATCGAAGAATGGACGACCCTAAACAGGGACATAACCAGAACCTAGTACTGATTTAGTACAGAGAACAAATCTTATAAATGGGGCACTCTCTTCCCTTCAGCGCACATATGGGACAAAACGCCACTATACAGCGAATATCGACTCACTATTGGTGGCCAGGAATGAACACTGATATTATCAGGTATGTGAAATTCTGCGCCAAGTGCCAACGTGTGGCACCCAAACATTGGACACCCCCAGTTCCTATGGGAGAAATGCCAATAGTGGGGACACCATTTGAACGGGTTGTAGTCGACATTTTAGGACCCCTCGAAAGGACTAAAAGAAGGAACAGGTTTATCCTGACCTTAGTCGACACATGCACTTTGTGGGCAGAAGCTATACTGCTAACATGCACGGATTCCAAGCATTTCGCAGAAGCCCTAGTGCAGATTTTTACACGGTTGAGATTCTCTCAACAAGTTTTGACGGATAACGGATCCCAATACCGTAGCCTGTTAATGGAGGAGATCTTTAAGATCTTGAGGGACCAGCACATCTATATAAGCCCCTATAATCTGGCCGGAAGTGGGTTAGTAGATCGTGTCAACGAAAGCCTCACCATGATGTTACGCAATCTGGGACAAGAGAAACCTGAAGATTGGGACATTTTCATTCTGGCAGCTTTATTCGCCTACAGGGAAGTCCCACAGGCCTCTACAGGTTTACCACCAGCTAGACTTTTATTCGGCAGACCTATTAAGGGCCCGCTAGAAGCCTTACTACGGTCACTGGCAGACCAGAAGGCTGATGAGACAGTCGTCTCAGCATTTAAGTATGTATCGGAACTTAAGGAAAGGTTACAACTAGGATGGGATCTAGCAACAACCAACCTTAAGCGAGCACGCATGAAGCACGATAAACGATACAATAGAGCAGCAAAAGAGAGAGATAGTTACAACCAGGAGAGAAGGTTTTGTTGTTACTCCAACCGGAAACAACAAACTACATATCGGATGGCAAGGGCCGTTTACCGTCCTTAAACAGATCTCGAGAACTAACTACAAGATCTCTATTAAAGGAAAGGAAAAAGTCTACCATATACATCTGCTAAAGAAATATTTGGAAAGACCGGTGCCTTCCCCCGAACATCTCTTGGCGGTCGCTATAGCAACCGAAGATGAGGAAGATGACGATAGTTGCATGGAATATCCACTGCAACAAACGGAATCATTCAAAGATGTTAAATTCGGCGACACTCTCTCAGAAGCACAACAGGCAGAAACGAAGGCGTTATTGAGACAGTACTCGGAAGACTTAATTGACATACCTGGTCGAACGCATCTCTGTCGTGAAACATTCTAAATCCACATATATAAATTAAAAGGTAAATGTAAAGCCTAACACATAAATTCAAAAAAAGGAAAGAGAAATGGTAAACGTACAGTGCTGTCACAATGGCGTACAAAAATCCCCCTTGTTTTCTACTTCGTCTGCAAATTGTAACGTTTCACGTTGATAGTAAAGCCTACTGCATCACTACACGCTTTCTACAATAAAACGTGTACTGCATTTCTAAGAAAACCTTGAGATACGCAAGCTGATTAATGACCTAAATTAATACTAGCATTAATTACACTACGTTAACATAAACGGAAGGACAGATGGAATTAGGATGGAGAGAGGGAGGGCTGAAAGCAGGAACGCATGCAACACTAACACGCGTCTCGCGATATACAATTAATGCCACCCTCCCCGCGCGAAAGGCCAGAAGCACTAACTTTTTTTCAAATAGACCGTGATAAAAAAACACTACAACTACGAGAGTTAGGTTTAAAAACCTGAAAAACGCTTATTAGGAAACATGACATTATACTGTTTTATGTTTGAAAGCCTGACAGTACCCAGACACTACATCGTATCGAAGTGAACGGGAGGTAGAAGAAAATGCATATTTTGAACGCAGCCCCTTAGCCCTATTAAACTTATATATTTGGGTTCCTTAGGACTTGCTGACAAAGAATATGTTAACTGTTACGCAAATAGTCTAGGAATTAACAAATTATAGCCAAAAGAAAATAGTGAGGGTGTCAGACAACACCAAATAATAATCGCACAGTGGCATGTTTTGAAACCACTATTTTACGGGAAATGGGCCACCATGTAAAATCATATTTGATTGGATAGAAGTAAATGTAAGGCTAAACACGATTAGTCGGACTACAACTTCTAGTTTTGGTTGTTAGGGGAGACGTGAGAAGGGTAAAATTTTTTGAAAAGCTGTGTAAACATGGCCCGATTGGTTAGACCCGCCAATATAGTCAATTAGGAGCGTCAGTTCAGTGCCACAGTTTAAAATAAACTTACTAAGAAACAGTGCGTTGAGATCCAGATCATATTTTTCTAAATAAAAGTCTGGGACAGAGGCAGATCGGAATTTGTGCCATATTCATCGCCAGTCAACGTATTTGTGTATTATTTCCATGAATTGTGGTAAGCTTGATATATTTGATATCTTTTTAATGAAAATTGAATGTGAATTGATAATTTATGTCTGTATATGTGTGTGGTTCAGTAGCAAACATGAGGCAAAGCCTAGATAGTGCTCCAACCTGAACAGAACGTGTCGGAGAAAAGAAAACTGCATGGAATTGCCAAATAGTACACTGACACCTATCTTATTGACTAGAAGGAAATAATGCTGGAATTGCAGAGGCGTAGTAACCATTAGGGAGGAGTATACTGGTGTAAATTGTTTCAGATGAAGCTAGCAGTTGCCCTACCGCTCTGAACTCAGTGTTTGTTATGTATTGTGTTCAGTGTGGAAATAGATTATAAATTAGATCTGAAGTAGGAGGTACAACCTTCTTGTTTCAGGGACCGTGGTCATAAGTTATTGAAGCAGCACCTGGACTGAGTTTTGCTGAATCCAGAGGCTGACAGCATACTCCTTGGTCCAGATAGCGACCAGTGAGGTGTCTCCAGAACACAGGAAGCAATCGAGCAGAGGAGTCTTTTCCTGCCGCCATCACGAAAGATAAGCTTCTGTGGCCAGAGTAGCTCAACATTATGTGCCCCCCCCCCCCCCTCAAAAATTGACAGTATATTTAACACAGAGGGACAATAAACTGTTTCAAATGACAGGAACTGTGAACTTTTCCCAATACTATTTCCAAGATAATCAAACACTCGAAGTCATGATGACAAACAACAACCTAGCTTGAAAAACAAAACCAGTATTACCTCATATTACTACTTCACAACTTACACACATAGGATAAGAATAATAAAATATGTCAATACAAAGATTATATTTATAAACTGTGTACATACTACTTGTAATTACATTTGATTGTGATTCCTGGTTCACTGTGTAGTTGAATCAGGATATCCATTATTGAAAAGAATTATTACATATATATTTGAAACTGTACACTTGACTCATTTAAGATAGTCTTATAGAGTGTTATATGTGTGTGAGTGTCACAGTGTTGTAAAGTGTTGTGGAATAAATTAAATTGTTTATCTGTGTTGTTGTTGTGACTTACACTTCATCATTTTCATAACCCTAGACATTTAACGTAGTCATCGCAATATTCCAGAATAATTCTGACTGAGGTATAAATGTGGTAGCAAGTAAGGTCATCTGTAATACACCACACTTATTAGATACAGATACCTTCACAGCTGATCTCAGTCAGTACACTAAGTCCCCTATAAATATTTATAACATCCCACTTTACCACAATCTCGCAGAGATCGATATGAAGCTGACAAACGAGACACCTGTGCGAACCAGAGTTTACCCGATTCCGTATGCGAAAGCAGACACGTTACGTCAAGATGAGATTATTAGCGAGTCTACATCGCCCTATAGCTCAAGCGTGATTGGATTGCTCCCGATTTAATCAAATGCTGTAAGAGCACACTATTATATTACCTGCATATGGTGCTGTGCAGTACTGTGAAGAGGCAACTATCCCTCAAGACATGCGAGAGGCCAAGATTGTAACATTATATAGACATAAAGGAGACAGAAGTGATTGCAATGACTATAGAGGAATCTCTCATAGTATTGTTGGTAAGGATTTTTGCTTGAGTTATCTTAATGTGACTATAAAAGTTAGCTGAGCGCATATCCATAGTCGCAGTGTGTATTCCGAGCTGTAGATCAACAATAGACATGATCTTTTCTCTCCGCCAGCTTCAGGAAAAATCAAGAAAGCAGAAAATGCCTTTATATACCTCACAAAGACATTTGACTTCGTTAGCAGAGATGATCTCTTCAAACTCCTCCTTATAATAGACTGCCCCGCTAAGTTGCTGGAAATGATAAAGTCATTCCATGAAGACATGGAGGGAACAGTCCACTATGACGATACGGTTGTGCGATCTCAAGTCCACTCCGGCAGGATTGTATTAGATTCCCGTGCAAGTGATATTTTCTAATTTTTCTCTCCTCTGTCATTATAATGTGGCATATTTTATGCACCATTATTTACTCTCAGCGCTGAATCTAGTGGGGGAAAGTCTCTAACACTCCACTACCCTACGGAAGTATTTTCTATGGGACTCTATTTATCTTGTTTACCACTCCTCATACTTATTTACGTTCCGCCAGGTGAACTGGGGTATTATCTTAACTATCACACAAGCCTTTATATACTAGCTAAGGTGGAGGGAGAAATATGTTGCTAGCTACCTTCCCCTTCACCACTAAGGCTATACCACTGTTGTCATAAATAACTTATTCCAGAGAACTCCACACGGCCTCGTATTGCCAAAGGCATGACACAACAACAGTGGGTGACATGTGACTAACGCTCATGAACAGCTTATATCCCGTTTATTCAATTAAACACATGACCACACATGGCCTGATGAAAATACAACATTACGACTATATACGTGCCGCAACAGGGAATTCATGTACTAATATCAATCTACAGAACGGGTAATCTGGCTACCACAATCGTAAAATGGACACCGCGCCATCACGCGGGAAAAACCTACATAGTAACATTGACTATGAAAATGCACGACAGTAACTTAGCATTTACCAAACTCAGCGCTAAGTAAATAACCACTTCACTGGAATCATTAATAGCAGAAATAGCTAACTTTAGGAAAAGGGCTCAAATGACGGGCACCGCGTCACTCTCCTAGATATCACAGACAGCCGAAGCTGGCATACCAAAAACTGCGCCCGCCATGGATGGCAGTCAAATCTCCACTGACTATATTCGCGCCAGCCTTGCACATTCCGTTACTTCCACTGATCACATGACTCCGCTGACCACATGACTATCAGGACGGCTTTCGACCGTCTAACAATCTAGAAATACGCCGTGACAGTAAAGATACCCAGTCATTATCCCCGCTCAGCGAGCGAGATTCTTTTCATGAAAAGACGGTCTCGCCTGATCAACATCGATATTCTTCTTCTTCTTTGATCCTTAGCCGCCGACCGTCAAAGCAGTCAGTGGCCATCACGCCTGGTAGCGTCTTGTAGGGCAACAACAAATTGATTCCACTTTGCTCGGTTGGCGGCCATCCTTCATACAGTGCCCCAACTCTGGTTTATTCTTTGCATCTCAGCCTCCACAGTCCTCCGCCAAGTTGTGTTTGGTAGACCTCTCGTTTTCCTTCAGGGGTCTATAGCATAGCTGTTCTTGTGATGACATCGAGGTCTCTTCTGAGGACATGGCCAACCCTACTCCAGCGTCTGCCAGCTATGATGGTGTGCATGTCCTC
This sequence comes from Oreohelix idahoensis, assembly GCA_024509875.1. Taxonomy (NCBI): domain Eukaryota; kingdom Metazoa; phylum Mollusca; class Gastropoda; order Stylommatophora; family Oreohelicidae; genus Oreohelix; species Oreohelix idahoensis. The sequence continues at coordinate 216,236 of JAMPIV010020734.1, forward strand.
TTGCTTGCTCCGAGTAAGCAGATCTTGGTTGGTGATGGTATTCGGCCAAAAGATTCGGAGAATTTTTCCTAGGCAGGTTGTGTGAAAAGAGAACAATTTCGACATTTTCTTCTCTGTTACTCTCCAGCATTCCGCACCATAGAGAAGCACAGAAAGCACACAGCTCTGATATAATCTTAATTGTGTGCTTGTGCTGTACTGAGAGGACTTCCAGATGTTGTTTAGACTATAAAAGGCTATTCTTGCTTTGTTCATTCTGTTCTTGACGTCTTTGCTTGCTCCGCCATCTGGTGTTACTATGCATCCTAGGTATGTGAAGGTGTCTGTCTGTTCCAGTTGTTGATTCCTTACTGTTATGGGCTCGGGGATGCTCACATTGAGTGTCATGACCTCTGTCTTCTTTAGATTGATGTTCAGGCCCACCTGCTGGCTATACTTATTAAGTCTATCCGTTTTTTCCTGAATGTGTTGATGTGAATGTGCTAGTACTGCACTGTCATCTGCATATTCCAGATCTTCCAATGTAGAAAACGTAGTCCATCTTATTCCTCTTGGACTGCCCTCTGTCGCATCGCCGAATCTATGACTGTTAAAAATAGAGTGGTTAATAAGGGGCATCCCTGTCGTACTCCTGTCTTCACCTCAAAGGTTAGGTTGCTCTGCCCTACGCTACACGTAAAGTTGGCATAGAGGCTTTTTATGATTGACACTATGCAGCTTGGAATTCTATGAGCCCTCAGTATTTTCCATAGACTGTCCCTATGTATACTGTCAAAAGCCTTTTCAAAATCAACTAAATTAATGTACAGCTGTCTCTGCCATTCTGAGCACTGCTCTATAATGTTCCTGAGGGTAAATATTTGATCTGCACATCTTCTGTTCTTTCTAACTCCTGCTTGTTCTTTCCTCGGTTTGTGGTCTACTGCTTTTGAAATTCTCCGTATAATTATCGTGCCTAATATTTTGCTGGGAACTGAGAGAAGGGTGATTCCTCTCCAATTATTGCAGTCTGCAAGGTCTCCCATCTTGGGCAATTTGACAATTATTCCTTTGTTCCACTCCGTTGGTGTTGTCCCTGTTTTCCAGACTTGTGCAAATAGTGGTTCTAATAGATCTGCTGCTAGCTCAGGGTCTGTTTTAAATAGCTCTGCATGTGTTATCGTGGCCAGGAGCTTTTCCATTCTTTAACCCTTTGATTGCCGTGATGATTTCTTCCTTCCGTAGAATGTCTGTATTAACATCTAGATCGTTTTCAGCGTCAGGAACATTCAACTGTGTCTCTGGTGGTTCCTTGTTCAGAATTTCTCTGAAATGCTCTGCCCATCTTGTTTCCTGTCCCTTTGCTGTTGTGATGAGATTTCCTTGCTTATCTCTTACTAATGTAATATTGCTTGCACCTCGTTTTCCGATGATGGTTTTAGTTATTTTGTATACTGTGCTTTGTTCATTTCTCAGTGCTGCCTCTTCTGCCTGTCTTGCAAGATCGTCTAGGAAATTCCTTTTGTTGGCTCGGGTTTGGCGTTTAACTTCCTTGTCCAGTTGACTACTATTCGCTATATAGTTGCTTTAACCTGGGGGACTTCGCTTCTGTTTTCTTTCTTTTCTTTTCATTTCCTTTCTCATCGTTATGGTGTTTAATGTTTCTGGTGTTATCCGGTCTTGCTTCCTCCTTTCCTGGAATCTCAGGCATGATTTGCTGCTTTCCTTATATATTGTTGAAATGGTGTTGAATATCTGGTCAATATCATCAGACGTCTTTTCCTGACTTTTGGCAATTTGATATCGTTTCTTTATATCAGCCGCAAAAGCTTTTCTGGTAAGGGGTCCTTCAATTTGCTGATGTCAAACCTTTTCTGTGTAGTTACAGTTGGTCCAGCAGTTCTGATTTTCACCTTCAGTTTTGCTATTACTAAATGGTGGTCACTTCCCACATCTGCACTTCTTCTTACCTTCACATCTTGTAATGCATGTCTCCATCTACCATTAACCATCATGTGGTCTATCTGGTTTCTGTCCCAGCCATTTGGTGATTCCAATGTTAATTTATGAATTTCTTTGTGTGTTAAAAGTGTTCCTCTAATGACCAGGTTGTTAATGCTACAGAAACTTATTAATTTATCCCCATTTTCGTTAGCTGTTCCGCTTCCGCATTTCCCCATTACTCTTTCATTAAATGTATTGTGTGTTCCAACTTTCGCATTGAGGTCTCCCATTACTATGATAAGACCGTATCTAGGTGTGTCTTCCATTTCTTTTTGCAGTTGTTGATAGAATTCATCCTTGACATCTTCGTCACTGTCATTTGTTGGTGCGTAGCATTGTATTATTGTAGTGTTGGTGAATCTCCCTCTCAATCTTATTCTTATCAGTCTGTTGTTGATGGGTTTCCATTCCAGTAATGACCTTTCTATTCCTTTCTGTAGAATAATGGTTACACCCTCATTGTGCTGTCTATCCTCTCTGCCAGAGTAAAGTACTGTTTTTTCTGTTGCTGTTTTAACTTTTCCTGTCCCTGTCCATCCGCTCTCGCTTATTCCTAGAATGTGTAACCTATAGTTTCTCATTTCCGCTGTGACCTGTTTTTGTTTTCCCGTCTCGTTCATTGTCCTGACATTCCAAAATCTTATTCTTGTTTCATGTTTTGCGGTCAGGACGTCCGTTCTCGTGTCAGTGGCTTCCTTTCGGCTTTCACCACCGACAGTCATACAAGCCTCAGACTCCGGATGTCCGTCCCGCAGCAAAGTTTATTCATTTGTTGTCGTTTCCGTAACTTCGTTTCTTTTTACATAGACAGGGGTGTCAGCCCTATGCTAAAACCCCCAACCTGGAAGACCAGGCTGTCTGCTTTAGTCTGACCCCTGCCCGCGCAAACTTGTCCAGCTTGGTAGAACCTTCCAGGAGTAAAACACCTGCTGGCATAGCTGTGTGGGTAATCAGGGTACGCAAGCCGCCATATATCGACAAGGTATTGACACTTGTAATGGCAGAACATCTATAGAAGCCAATATTGTCTGTCTGAGAAAGCCGTCTGAGGTGGGCAGATTACACAGGTGGTAGATGCGTTTATCGTTTCACGGGACCATCCCTGTGTGTGATTATCACAATAATATGTCTGGAGAGACAATATTGGCGATAGGTAGCATCTGGACATCAAATGAGTTCACAGATGGTGTTTATGAGTTGTGCACAAAATGCCGGCGGAAGTCTGACGCAACGATATGAAGAGGTCACGCATGGATATTACATTTAATATTGTGAAACACGTGATGGTATTTTTTTTTTTTTGAAACACCCCTGCCCACGTAGTGCTGAACGAGATTCGATTGGATTGGTTGATTTGAGAGGCCGGAATATACAATGAATCTCATCGGAAAATTAGGCGGAAACACAGCTGGAATGTGAACTGAGGATTGTGAGATATAATGTAGTGAAATCAAAGTCAGTACAGACACTGCAGCGCAAACGTCAGACTAGCGACTCCTAAAAGCCAGTAAGAAAAAGGAGACATTGGACATAGAAATTCCACAACTATAAGTAACAGATCGAGTATTGGAAAACTTAGGAATTCACAAGTAAACCCACAGTTTTTAATACAAGACAGCGAACCTAGGAATTTGATCACACGTCATAGAGGAATTAAACAAACGTTTTCCCAGGCCAGTGATCTCGCAGAACATCTGCTGTAAGAGGAAATAACTCTGATTTCGCAGGCCAAGTCATAGAGGAATTAAACAAACGTTTTCCCAGGCCAGAGATTTCGCAGAACACCCGCCGTCAGAGGAATTGACTCTAACTTCTAGACCCAAGTGATTTCGAAGCATCTAATACAGAGCTGTGTCCAGTCTAAATCTATGCAAGGAGATTTTGTATTCTTAAAATTTTGGGGTAAGTGTAAACAATTTATTTACTAATATAAAATTAACAGGTTTCTTGCTAAGTTGTTATATATGAGGCTGGCAACCTTAACATATGAAAACAGTATATGTATGAACCACTACTGCAAGAGCTGGTGATTGTTTCTGACTAGTCGTGCGGAAACCCTACAACAGTGGTGACCCCAAGACTCCAACTGGAGCAGTGATGAGTGATGACTACATCATATGTGCCTCAAGTGTAGCATATCATTTTGTGAGATTTATGTAACTTGTTAATGTTAATTCAGGCACAAATCATATTCTAACCGCCTACAGTGGAAGAGAGTGTGGAGAAGGCTTTCGTCATCACAGAATTGATGAACTACACCTGCAAGACTCAGTTAGACTTAAGTTTCTTGTAAAATAGGCGAAAGCAACAGACTTTTGATAAATCCTCACTTACGTCTCCATGATGTAGCGAAAATCTGTGAAATAATCGCTAAATTCAGTAAGATTTTAATCCTATGATAATAAAAAAAACCCGCCCGTAAGTGTCTGCTTAAAATCGTCTCTACGCAAGTATAGCGCTGCCTTTTGTGCAGAGGAAATGCTTATAAAACGATCCCGCCGTAAAATCTAACACGCTTTCCTAGTTTCGGTTTTGAGACTTACAATTAACGATCTGCCAGAACTGTGACACCAACCTACCGTCTGAATTAACGTACAATTTTAACTTTAACGCCTGAATTAGTAGTAACTCGGACATTTTTCAGTAGTAAGAACGAAACGACTGTAATAATTAACGCCAATACTACCAACGCTTGGCAAAAACCCCTCTTCGCTCTGCACGCAGGACTAATACTATAACCTCTCTGCTAGACAAATCAGAATATATAAACACACAGACAGTTTTCAATTCTCGCCGAGTAGTGTATTTCTGACGTAACCCAGACAAGTTAGTTATTTGAATGGAAAAAAATGAGAGAGGGAGGGGAAAAGGTGGCCGACTTTTGGAAAAGTTGAAATTGACGATTAACAGTGACAAAACTGAAAATCTAAACGACAAAGAATATGGCCATAAAAATCATATATATATATAGATAGTTTAGGGTCCCCTGAACAATAATATGTTTTAAAATATATGGTAGTCTAATTATTAGCCAAGTTATTGAAATAATACTATATGTCTACGAACACTAAGACGGACGGACTGTTGTTTTTGCTCATTTATCCATAACGTTAGTTGGGGACGCTAGTTTAAAAAAGAGGCATTAGATTGATTCAAATCCGATTGGCTGGTAGAAGAGTATAGGAAGGATGGTATTGGTTAGGCAGAAAAGCTAAATATATTTTGAAGACTCACTCCTAGAAGTTTGGAGTTTTGTTTTTTTAAATTTGAATTGAATAAAACTAGACCCTCGCTGATTGGGCCGGTCTGTTAATATTGGCAAAAGCTTTCAAAGGCTTGTCGCCAGTTGATACAGAAGTTTTTGAAAGCAAGCTGCGTTGAGAACAGCAGTGCCTAGAGTGAAATAATAAACCTTGGCAGTCTGGACCGGGGCAAAGCTAAACTTACCTTAATGCTAATGCCAGTCAACGTATGTTTGTGATATTTCTTTGAATTGTGGTAAGAATGAATTTATTAATCTTATTATTACAATCAAATTTGGTGTATGAGATACTGCTTGTTTGGGAAGGCTTTACGACTAAGTACAGATGTCCCCAGCAGACTTATGCAGGGCCTGTGGTGTTGCACACAAGCAGTAAAAATTGACATGAGTTGTATAACTTAACATGGGGAGCCGCGCTAGCGTAGCGGTTACAACACCGCTCTGGCGACCAGGTGATTCAGGATCAAACCCGGGCGACGGCATTTGAGGATTTTTCGTTGACTGTGATTTGGACTGCATTAACTCGAGACCTACGAGGACATATGAAGGAGTGTCGTCGACCAGGGATTGGCGGCTCCTGAGCCGACCAAGATCTTATGGGTACCTCCGAAAACGGCGAGTATCTGCCTGAATGGCGAGGGACACTTGTCTCTGTACAAGAAAATAGGATACTCACGTAAAAATCAATGTCAGGTTAGACATTAAAAATAATAACCTGAGATTTCGCCTCGAGTATTAGCGGGCGTACGGAAAAAAAAAATAAATAAAAACTTAACATGATTTCCACAGTTACCAGTGGGAAGGCTAACCCACATTATTCTATGGGAGAGAATCATTGTTGCAGCGTCAGAGGCGTTGTAGCCATTAGGGAAAAGAATAGGAGCACTGGTATGAGTTGTTATCTCAGAAGAAAATGGTTGACATGGGGTGGTCAGAGAGATCTGACCCTTTTCTTTTATTGAATTATGCCATGTATTGATTGTGGAATAGTATTGTAGATATGTTGTACAGAATCATAACCTTGTTTCAGCGTTTTTTGTTCTGGTGCTACGGTAGTACCAGGACCCTGGTGAATTTACTTGAGAGAGAGAAAGTGAAACTTTACTGGACAAAGCGGTCTACTATACTATTCTACACCAGGGACTGTGTCAGTCTGGTCATTCGAGTGAACGAAAGGAAATTGTCAGCATCATATCTACTATCAACCAACAGATAAGTGCCTATGTGTTGGCACTACAACGGTCATCCACTGACTTTATTACCAGAGACATAAAATCTTTGATTATTAAATAACTTTTCCACAAGATACTAATATAAAGAAGGGGAATGATGACCACACCTGTAGCAAAATATGCGAGAATAAACGCTCAATTCAGTACGATTTAGGCATAAAACGATAATAAATACATTAGCCCGCATGTGTCTGACGGTTGGCATCTTCGACGCCAGCAACGCTGCTTTTTGTACAGTGCTAAGCCTATAGAACGATTTCACGGAAAAAGTCTGACACGCTTTAGTTTCGTTTTTGACAAACACTACTAATATTTAACTTTTGCCCAATCTGCTGTATGCACTTTGTAGTCTAGCCTTACAATTAACTATTGGCGGAAGCATGCCGCAATATAGCTATCTGAAGTAACCCTTTCTGTCAACTTTGTAGCAAAATTAGTAGTAATCCTTACATTGTTTGGTAGTATTACACGATACAATGCTAACTAGTAACGCAAATTCTTTAACCCACCCCGTCTACCCCCCGCTTCGATGACACAGTCTGCAACGCATATATTCACACTGCGGAAAAGCCAGCCAAGGCATAACCACGCAGACAGTTTTATTTCCTCCTAGTGGTAGCATTTCTGATGTAACTAAAACAAGTAGTTATTTGAAAAAATTACATGCTCGCAAGACGAAGGAGAGGAAAGATGGCGGACTTGTGCAAAATTTTATTTGACGATGGACGATGACATAAATTGGAAATTTCAAACCATTATGAAGTTCCCCATAAGAATTATATGATAGTATGACGTAAAGTTAGCTGAGTAAGAATGTACTTTAAAATATATGATAGTTCCAGTATTAGAGAAGTTATTGAAGAAATACTAATATCTAAGAACACACGACCAGACACACTGGCGTTCCTGCTCATGTTTTTGGTAACGTTAGGGGGACGCGAGCTGGGAAAAGAGGCAGGGAGGTACATTCAAATTCGCTTAGGGTGAACAGAGTATGAATGGGAAAGGGGAACGGTAGGAGAAATGTAATCCTAACGTGATATCTTTTGTATTGGGCATGACTAGAGCAGACGGGCCAATCGACCACCAGTTATTCAAAATTGTTTTGGGTTTTTCATTCAAACTGCATTTGAATTCAAGTAGAAGAACGTTACGATTGGCTAGTGCTGGTAGATATTAGCAAAAGGCTTTGATTATTCATTGCCAGTTGAACTAAAATTTGTATACAGGTACGCTGAAAAACAGCTGTGTTAATTTTAAACTTAAATAAAGAATAAATTCACAGTCTGTGCAGTTCGGAGGAAGCTGAGGCCATTTCTTCTCAAAATCAGCGTCATTTGTTTATATATTTCTTGATTGTGGTAAGGATATTTTATGAAATTTAATATGTTTGGTCCAACTACAAAGTTAGATACTGCTATTGGGGAAAAAGTGAAGGACATGTCGGAAGCAGACATTGTTGAGTCCACACATTAAACGGTATCTGACTGATGTATGTTGTTATGATTATGTTGACATATTATTGTATTAAAATAGTTTAGCAAGCCTCTGTGTTCAATGAACACTGTTTAACATGCCTGAAGCAAATATAAGTGAAAAGAAAAGAAGAGAAGATCATATCACAGGAAATGTGGTTACTCCACATTATTGTATGGAGGAAACGTATGTGAACGTATAGTGGCGTATCTACTATAAGGACTTGAGGTGTGGTCACAACCAGGTGGGAGTCCTGTACAATTCGGGGCGAGTGCATTTGTAAGGCACGCGAGGCTGACCCCATACCCACGTAGGAAATTAAGTGTTAGAATAAATGATCAGAGATAAAAGGCCAGGGTGTCCTTTTGTTGCAGAGGGTCTATGTTCCTGTTGCCGGCTGGTGACAGGAAACCTGCTGAGTGCTTATAAACGCCAACCAGTCTCCAACCAGACTTATATGCTGTCGAATATCCAGTAGGAGCTTTGGCAAGTGGTGAAAGTGAACTTTCTGCAACTACACATTGAAATATTTTACAACAAGGACTTCCAGGTGATCAGTTAGACATCTGGGGCATCTCTGACAGTTTCTTGTGTTTCAAAATATTACACATGAACGTTTATGGGGGTAGGATGAACTAGAGCCCTCATATACAGTGACTCTCCCGTTAGATAAATAAAGTGAGCTCTGTAATATTTCATACAGGAAAGACATTATATCAAATACATAATAACATTTTAGTTATTGGGCAATTTGTCCCACCATTTTAATTGTTCTTTTCTGTAAACTATCTTGTCCTTATTTTCAAAGACCTGTCCACAAGCTAGGAATGGACAGGCAAAATAAATTGTAAAAAATATGTTCGAAGAAAAACTTAACTGATAGAGTTATTATATTCTTTATAGAAACTTAAAGTGTTTGATTGTTGTGTACCATCATTCATTTCTCCCCTAGACACTAGGTACACCATACACCATACACTAGAGCCATAAGAGTGACCGTGTGAGACCTAGGGAGGTAGCTGTAGGTTCTCTGCACATAATTCATCATCATCATTTATAGAGTCAGAGGCCTACATTTGCTTGACCTCACACGGTTATAGCAGACACCTTTTCATTCTTTTAGGATACCATCATAACCTCCCCAGCAAAATCAACTTTGCTACAACACCCCACCCCACCATTAGTTACCAGTGTCACCCAGTGTAGAGAAATATCTAAATATAATTTGATTATAATAGTCCTTTGTATGGACAGAAGATCCATTGTGTTATTAATATTTATGTAAATAAAACCATAAATTTCATTTTGTTGTTGGTCCTGACTCAGAAAATTCTGAATCAGGGCAAATAAATTGTAATCTAGCATATTACATAATTTTCAGCCACAGATTTCTATAAGTTGTGTAATAGAGTGTTAGTTTGTTTGTGGTTGTGGTATTGACCCTGTCCTGTATATATATATATATATATATATATATATATATATATATATATATATATATATATATATATATATATATATATATATGTGTGTGTGTGTGTGTGTGTTAAAATTTAACTGTATTTGTAGTAATACTTACACTACGTTACACACTTGCATAACCCTAGACATTATACGTAGCTATCATACATACTAGTCAAGAATAGATCTGATTGAGGTCATAAAGTGGTAGCAGAAAGGTACTCTGATAACTAAACCCAAAATTTGTTATAATCAGGGACCTTCACAGCTGACCTCATTCAGTACACTAGAAACATAATAATAACATCTATTAACATCAAATCCACCACATATATTGGGGGCTTGTCCGGGATTTGAACTTTTCATTAGGTAAACTCCCAACACCAGCTATAGTGGGTAACTCGCTTCTGGGACTTTAAACTTCCCCTAATTCATGTATAGGAATCCCATATAAATAAAATTAAAAGTATTCTTTTGTGGAATTTAAATAGTGGATGAACTGTTGGTGCTTGTAGTTGTTGTTTAATTAGAGTAAATAAGTTACCTTAGTATATTGTTAACGTTGCTTGATACAATATGGCTGATTTGGTAAAGTTCAGATCTGCTGCTGTGCAGACTGCCAGAGACATGAACATGGAGGGTCAAGTCTTGATTGACTATGTCACCTCAGAATGTGATAAGTTCATTGCTAGGGAAGAACATAGGTTAGCTGAAGAGAGGAGAATGCAGTTAGAAGATGCTAGGGAGATGAAGAAATTAGAGTTAGATAGAGAGGCTGAGATCAAGAGGCTCCAATTTGAGGAGAGAAAAATTGAGGCTGAAGAAAAACTACTGAAAAGGGAAGCAGAAGATAAAAGATTAGAAAGGGAAGCAGAAGAAAAGAGATTGGCTGTCGAGAGGGAAGCAGAAGATAAAAGATTAGAGAGGGAAGCAGAAGATAAAAGATTACAAAGGGAGCATGAGTTGCGACTAAGGGAGTTAGAGTTGCAAGGCCATGCTCCTGAAAATGGTCACAGCCCCTCTACCTCTGATGCTACTGTTAGTCAGGGGGCCTCTAACTCAGCTATGGGATTCCACTTAGATTATTTTGTTGAAAGAGATGATGATATTGAATCATATTTAAGTAGATATGAGGTATTAGCTACAACTTATGGGCTAGAAAAAGAAAGATGGAGCTTGAAGTTATCCCAAGGTCGTAGGGGAACAGCTTATGAAGTTTTCTCAAAAATGAGCAGGGATGACCAAGACAATTTTGACATGTTAAAGCAGGCTCTTTTGTTAAGATATGAAAAGAATGGTGAATTTTACAGGAAAAAGTTTAGAAATGCCAAGCTACTGTCGGGTGAGACCTATCACCAGTTCTCTGCACGTTTAGAGACGTACTTGGAGAAATGGACTGCTCAGGGGAAAACCCAAGATCTTAAAGAAATGATCCTTATTGAGCAATTGAGAGAGTCCATGGCTCCAGACTTGAGAAAGTTTCTCATGGAACAGGGTGCAGAGAGGCTGAGTGAGTTACTTAATGTCGCTGAGAGGTATCAGGCAGCCCAGGCAGAGGTAGCTGGCGCCAAAATGAAACATGTAGACAATTATAAGGCTCCACAAAACTCTAATAGATTTGACAACAGAGATCAAGGAAACAAGGGTAAGCAAAATTGTGATAGGCCACGCAATGATTATAAAAATAAAAACCCACAATTCAATGACAGGAAATATAAGGAAAGAAAACCCTTTCATCAGGGTAGATTATATTGTAGATGGTGTAAGATGGTTTGTAAGGAAACCTGCTGGATTTGCTGCTATGAAGTTGGGGAAAAAGGAAGAAAAGGTAAAACCATACCAGCAGGAACCTTATCTACATGACACCAAAGTTTGTACTAGGAAACCTGCTGGATGATTGCTGCTATGAAGTTTGGGAGTAAAACCTCAGAGCAGCAGTGCTAGACGCCCCCATCTACCCTCGCACTTGATCATTTGGAGATACAAAGGGCGACCAAGGACATTATGTTCCCATTGCCAGGATAACGGGAATCCGCTATGTGGAAGAGAGCAGCAGTGTGGTCCCCCATCTACCCTCTGATATTTGGGTGCCGTTATGTCTTCTTGGGGAATCCCAAGAGACCTGTGGTCTTGGCAGCAGTCCAAACCCGTTCACAATCCAGAAAGGAAGAAGATGAACCAATAAATACTCATCCGGAAGAGATGAGGAAGGCACAGGCTGAAGACAGGTCACTCAAGCCTTGCTTTAAGAAATTACCTAAATGCCGCACACCTCCAAGCAAAGGGGACTATTATATGAAGAACAAATTGTTGTATAGGAAGGCTGGAACTGAATCCAATGGTCACGGTCAGTTGGTACTTCCAAATGCATATAGGGCAGATGTAATAAGGAGCTTACATGTTGGAAAAGATGGGGACCACGAGAAAGTAGGTACCATCTGCCAAAAGGTTTCTCAAAATTATTACTGGCCAGATGTAAAGATAATTATTGAGAATTTTGTAGAAGCCTGCGGCATATTTCGTGAGGGAACACCCACAAGTGTGGATAATAATACACAGGACCTAGAAACGCCACGGGGCAAACTTAGCCCTGAAAATAAAAATAATTATAATAAAGTAGGCAAAGTGGAATGGGAGCCCCCTTTTCGCATACAGTCTTCACTTGAATGTGTTAGAATGGCAACTCTGAGTCGAGTACAAAAAGTGGTTTTACCCCAGAATAAGCCGACAATCCCTCGGTCGGAATTATGTGAACTGGAGGAAGACAAAAGAGAGCGAAGTTCTCTCACTGTGAATTTGAACCTCATGGGAGAAAACCCCAGGAAACGAATCGGTAGTGGACGATTTGTGAGTGATGATACAAGGAAGAAACGTCCTCACTACAAGGCTTCCAATGTAAGGGACATTACTGGTGCCATGAAAAATAAGTTTGGCAAAATATTAGTCCATTAGTATCTTGTTGAGGACATGGACCGATGAGAAGGCAGTACAGACTGTTACCTCATCATATCAATATGTGAACGAACTGATCACTCTTTTAAAAACTAGTTGGAAACTGGCAAATGATAATTTGAGACAAGCCAGGAAAAAGCATGCTGCTTATTATAATAAAAACGCGAAGGATAGGGAGCTTGCTGTAGGGGAGAAGGTGCTTCTTCTATTGCCCGGCAGCAGCAATAAACTTCAAATCGGATGGCAAGGTCCATATACAGTTTTGGAAAAGGTATCCAGAACAAACTATAAGATAGACAAGAAGGGAAAGGAAAAAGTCTATCATGTGAACCTTCTGAAGAAATATCTGGACAGGCAAATCCAGGAAGGAACACACTTAATGGCCTTGTCTATCGCAACCGAAATGAAAAATGACCCTCTCACCTCATTTGAATATCTACTGAAGCCCAGTGAAACGTTTGCACAGGTGAAAATCAGTAATCACCTGACAAAAGGACAGAGGGAGCAAATTCAAAAGGTCCTAGAGAAACATACAGACGTGTTAACGGATACGCCGGGCACACAAATTTGTTGGAATATGATATGAAACTACTAGACCCAACACCCATCTGAATGAGGCCCAATTCTATTTCTTTCGCTAAGGAAAAAGCTTTGAAACAGGAGATAGATTATTTGTTATTGGTAGTACCTCTGGTGAAGGAGCTGTCATGCCCTTTTCAGGGCAGCTCAGCCACCTTTGGTCCAAACCTGGCATCCAGCTCTCACCTGTGGCTCCTCGTAGCTGTCAGCATGCGACAGCGGCCACCCCCGGACAACGGCTTTGACAGGCCGGCTAAACTAGGTGAGGGTAGCCGAATGGTTATAAACCTTCGGTGAGTTAAGGTCTGCCTACCCATGCATGCGAAGACTGGATTCGGTAGACTGCGCGGAAGAAACCACCTGTTGGTTCAACGGGCATGACGGCGATTACCAGCAACGTGCTGTGGAGCGTAAGGAGCACGGCGAGGCACGTAGAAAGCCCTGGTCATCCACTGCACCTGACTTCATCTCCAGTCGTCTTGACTTGTCTTGCCACTGGATTGAGATGGACCCAGGCGAGAGAGTGAGGTCGACGAATTGCGCAACTTCTTCCTCACTTTAATCCAAACCACCGCGCAAGTCACTCTTTCATCCATTCATCCATTCATCCATCCACTTACAACAAGTCCTGTGGCGATCGGCGAAGCGGCAGGCGTGGGTACGCTGGCAGTCGTAGTCGCAGACCTACACACAGGCGGCTCAGGCCATATGGTCGTCTTCCACTGATCGGAGCAGCAGTGGGATTCGGCAGCCCCCTGAGTGTCTGAGCAGCCCTCTTTAGGAAAGCACTGCTCACCTCCATGGCATGAGGAAGGGGCTAGAAAAGGTGCCCTAAACATTGCCTGCTTCACCATTACCTAACCAGCTTACCGCGGTTGGTGGGTACCCTACTTCGGCGGTCGACATATAAGAAAAAGAAAGGACAGATTTTTCTCCCTAATTCTGGGCGCATGGAATGTGCGCACTCTACTTGACAAAGACTTTAACGCAAACAGACCTGAGAGACGAACTGCCCTAATTGGGAGAGAACTGGCCAGGTACAACATTGACATAGCAGCACTGAGTGAAACTCGACTTGCAGGCGAGGGCCAACTTTGCGAAAAGGGTGCAGGTTATACATTCTTTTGGAGCGGAAGAGGAACTGAAGAAAGACGAGAAGCAGAGGTTGGATTTGCAATCAAAACAGCAATTGTCAGCAAGTTAGCGGGGCCCCCAAAGGGAATAAATGACCGACTTATGACGGTCAAGATCCCTCTGTTTTATGGAAGAAAACATGCCACCATCATTAGCGCGTATGCACCAACTATGACAAACCAGGATGATGTCAAGGATAAGTTTTACGAAGAACTACATGCAGTCATTGCATCCGTTCCTAAAGCAGATAAGCTCATCATTCTTGGTGACTTTAATGCAAGAGTAGGCTCAGATAACATCTCCTGGAATGGCACTATCGGAAGGTACGGCGTGGGTCGCTGTAACAGTAATGGACTTCTTCTCCTCCAGACTTGTGCAGAACATGACCTCCTTGCCACCAACACCATTTTTCGACTTCCTACCCGCAACAGGACCTCCTGGATGCACCCTCGCTCAAAGCATTGGCACCTAATTGACTATGTAATTGTTAGGAAGAAGGACGGGCAAGATGTCCGGGTGACCAAGTCCATGTGTGGTGCCGAATGCTGGACTGATCATAGCCTCATTGTATCTAAACTTAAAATTCGTATCCAACCAGCCAGGCGCCCTCAGGGGAAGAAAACTCAAAAGAGGCTGGATGTCACCAAACTAAAGAAGACAAAAATCAAACAGTCATTTACTGACACCTTAGAAGACTGTCTCAAATCTATCTCGCTAGACGGCCAAAGTGTGGAAACAAATTGGACAGCCCTAAGTGAACAGATCTACAACACTGCTACAGAGGTCCTGGGTCCTTCCATCAAGAAACAAAATGACTGGTTTGATGAGAACTCAGATGATATAAAGCAGATGTTGGCTGAGAAACACCATCTCCATAAAGCATATTTAAATGATCCAAAATCTACATCCAAGAAAGACGCTTTCAACAACATGCGTAGAATCGTCCAACATAAACTACGCCAGATGCGGGATTCATGGCTGAGTAATAAAGCAGATGAGCTCCAAGGCTTTGCTGACAGCCATGACTTGAAAAATTTTTACCTTGCACTCAAAGCGGTCTATGGTCCAACATCATCAGGATCATTCCCCCTCCTTAATGCAGATGAAAAACACTAATTACAGACAAGGAAAAAATGCTCCAACGCTGGGCTGAACATTTTAATAATATCTTGAAACAGCCATCATCTATTAACGACGAAGCCATCATCCGCCTGCCCCAAATTCCTATAAATGAAGCATTAGATGATGTACCAACTCTGGAGGAAACTAAAAAAGCGATTCGTCAACTGTCTAGTGGAAAGGCCCCTGGCTCCGATTCAATTCCTGTTGAGGTTTATAAAGATGGCGGTGCAGTTCTGGTAGAGAAACTTCATATGATCTTCCAGCAAATGTGGCAGAGTGAAACCATCCCACACGATCTCAAAGATGCCTCAATTATACATCTATATAAACGTAAAGGTAATCGCCAAGACTGCAACAATCATTGAGGCATCTCTCTTTTATCAATCGCTGGGAAGATATTCGCCAGAATCCTTTTGAATCGCCTTACGGCTCATCTTGACAAAGGTCTTTTACCTGAAAGTCAGTGTGGATTCCGGAAAGAACGTGGAACCACAGATATGGTGTTCGCTGCAAGACAGCTACAAGAAAAATGCCAAGAACAGCACTGTGACCTGTACACAGCTTTCATCGACTTGACAAAGGCGTTCGACACGGTCAGTAGAGAGGGTCTATGGAAGATCATGGCAAAATACGGCTGCCCAAAGAAATTTATCACAATATTGCAGCAACTGCATGATGGAATGCAGGCTAGAGTTCAGGAAAACGGTGAGCTATCAGAGCCTTTCCCCGTTGTGGTGAATTGATTGTTATTATTGGTTTCAATATTATATTAATCATATCTGGTGTGAGGTCAGCTATGCAAGTCCCTGAGGTTTATTAAATACAAATAAGTTTACAGGGTACCTGTCTGCTTCCACCACGACCTCACCCGATTATATATCTTCCCCTACTGAAGTGCATTGGTGTGTGTATGTTGTCTAGCAAGTGTCTAGGGTATATGCAATGTGATGAAGTGTATGAACAGGACAACAACTACACCTATTACTAATAAACAATGATTAACCAAGTCACTGGGTAAAGTTTGGAATGTAACTTATTTTTTTTATAATTTATTTTCCTGTATCTAGTTATTCTTCTGACACAGGAATAATCAACTCAACATGATAATGAAATTATTTACAACCAATTATTTTACAACTGTCATTGAGTCGGTGTTCTCCCACAATTACTTATATGTTTCAAGCTGGGAAAATGTCAAGTATCTCTTGCTCCTAGAAAAGGGTACAAGTTTATTGAACGTTTTTGTTCCTCACTGTCTGATACTCTATCTTTTGTGAAAACTGAGAGAGTGGAGTGTTTGTGATATAAATTTCCCCAGACAAGTCTTATCTGAGGTCTCTGGAACCAGGCTGTTTGAAGTATGTATAAAACGCCAGCCTCCACTGCCAAGACACGATTCTGCTCCTATAGGTAAATCACTGTGTAGGCACTCAGTAGTTAGGCCTCACTGCAGAACTTAGGGACAGGTGTTAGATCACCTGGGCTCACTCGTAAATGAAACTCTGGAACAATACAAATATGTCCCACTCAGCATCTAATAATCTCTCTCTTTCCCTACCCTAACATGTTCAATATCATCAGACATCAGTATGGTAACTAAACAATTAGTTAACGTTCTCAATTTGGTTGGTACCCCCTTCTGGATAAATAACTTTCAAACCCCGTTTGACATTTTCCTTGATAAAGGAAACATTTTACATTAATACTATCAAGTCATGTACAATCACGGTGACTTGCTGAAGAAGACGGCCAGTGATCTTCCTGGTCTTATGTCATAACACAACATTTTTTTGTATCATATTTAATTTTCTTTTCTCCCCATATGGCAGAGAGCCTGCCTGGCTTTTCTACACCAGGTTAATACTGTTTCCTACCAACGCTGTGAAACAACACAGAGTTTTGATGTTAGCTTCCCTCCAGATAAATGTTTCCCCTTTTAGGTTCATACAGAGTCGATAATGCATACATGATACAAATGACAATAATAATGTTAATATAAAGGTTTCAATATTTACCGCAATCAAAGAAATCTACACACTAAACAGTTGAATATTGCGGTATATGGCATAATCCAAATCGCTGCTTGTGCAGAATTAGCAACCAAGACAGTACTCTTGCCTTGTCTATAACAACTTCTTTAGTGTATAAATTTTAGTTAACAAGTGGCCCCGAATACCAACTACTAATTGGTTTTATACAACCGTTTGTCTATTATACTACAGCCAATCAGAGACTGTTTAGTGAATAGCGTTCCTTTTCAAATAAAACTGACCTCAAATATTCAAATTAAGGACTCCTTCCCCTTTTACCCCACCTCCTATCTCTCCTATTCAAATATGTAAACACGAATCGTAACACTCCTTCCGGACGTTAACCTTAATTTTCCTCTCCTATTCAAATTAAATTGTTAAACACGAACTAAGGTCACGCCGTCTCATCCCCTATTTAGTATTACACATTCAAAAAAAATCGGACGTTAACCTTAATTTTTTTCCTTTTATTTTCAAACTACCTTATGTAGAACGAACACAACGCTACGTCGCAAAATTTTAACAACTTGCGCGTGTGTGTGTATCGTCTGCCAAGTCCAGAATATATGTCCAGAACGCGTGTCGAGAAAACGGGGTCTTTCAAACGCTGCAAAGTGTATAATGTTAAACCGCGGCAAATCGTTTAGGCCTAACTTCGGTATACAAATTTGAGCGTGCGGGCATATGGGAGGAAGCCAGTCAGACACAAACGGGCTGGGTCTATATATATATATGCATTTGGGAGTACAATTCTATGGAATTTAGCGTTTGTTCTCACAGATTTTACTACACACCTCCTTTCCTAAAACATGCATTCACTGCAAGTTATTATCTGTGAGACAATTAGCGTAAATAAAGTACTATTCCCTAGGCTTTTCCTGCCCTTGTGTTTTCATGGATTTCTGCAGTGGGGTCATTCAAAGTAAGCACAACTCAAGAAAGCTGCCTCAGACCTCTGCAATCCAAGAATCTATTTCAGTTATGTTACTGAACAGCTGCAAGTGTTACTGCTTGTCTTAATGCTGCTTAGCAATCAGTATTCACCATTTCTCTTCTCTGAGTCTGCTCAACGACATGTCCCGAGAATATTAGATGTTCCTCAAAGTGTACGTTATGAGGAGTTGATCTATATGGTGATATCTGAGTTGTGTAGGGGATCCAATAATTTCCTGATCAGCCTTAATAAACACTCGGACTATCCTCAATTCAAAAAGACAACAATGGAGGCACTCTGCTCCTCCGAAATGTTCACAGCCAACAATTGGTCTGATCTCAGGCTTGATCGAATGTGGAAACACCCTTCTAATAATATTCTATAATATTCTATAATGTGCCACTCAAATGGAGGCCATATTCACCAACTATATTCCCCGCCTACCGACAATTTGGTGAAATAAGATAATATGTAGGGAAATGAGTTTCTGCATCAGAAATCAATTCTCCCTTATCTTTGCTATAATATATGTGTGGGTGATCTCCATCCAGAGTCCGACCAATACTTTCCCTTAGACGGTGTAGGGTCGGGTGACTACCAATGTCACCAGTGCCCTTTTCATGCTAAATTAATAGCCATATTGTGAAGCACTGTGTGCATTTTCCGAATTGCTCACTCGTCCACTCCCCACTTTTCTTCTAACATTTTGTTTCGGGTTCAAATCTGGCGGATTATCTTCAATATTAATTTCAGCCAGTTCCCTAACTGCGGCTTCAAACTGAGCCTGGGTTGACTGGTCTGAGTTTCTATTTTCTCTGGATGCCCTTCTCAGAGTTGCTAATCTAAATATTTTTGGTGCAAACTGTTGGTTGGAAGGTGGATACCTATCCTCTATGTCATCCTTATTATTTTTATTTTCCTTGTTATTTTTAAGCCCATATGTTTCAGAATGCTTGGCTGGCATCTGATTATGATTTTCCCAACTTGGGGAATGTACCTTGCTACATTTTTCACAGGCCCCCACAAATTGTGCAATATCAGCAGCTACTTGGGGCCAGTAATATTTTTCAGATATCCTTTGACGTGTGGTTCCATTCCTCTGGTGTCCACCGTCAGGTACAACATGAGCTTGTGCCATCACTTTTTCCCTGTAGGGAATTGGCAATACCAACTGTCCCTGTTCTTTGGATCCTGCTCTAGCTTTCCTGAAGAGCAGTCTCTCCTTCAAATAAAATTGTCCTTTCTTAGGGTGTGCATGGCTGGTTGGCAATTTATCAAAGCAAGGTTTTAATGTTTTATCCTTTGCCTGGGCCTTTCTCATCTGCTTATGAGAATAAACTAGTGGTGGTTCCTCCTCCGTTCTACTAGGGGTCGACCTAACCTGAAGCGTGGCCATTACCACAGGTTTTACCGGGCTTCCTAGAAAAACATATTTACTTCCTAACACCAGCGGGTAATTAAGGTCGTAACACACGGCTGCTCTGATCACTCCTTCCACGTACCTTGTCTATTCATTGATCTCGGCTACTGGAAGTGTCATGGTGTCTATTCCCTTTACGGCCCCTTGTATCTCCACTGTCTCTGTGGTATACTGTTCAGGGTGCACTAGGGTTGCACTCACAACTGAGTCATATTCTAAACCTGAATCGTAAAGGCACCTAACCTTGGCACCATTACATGTCACTTCTTCACAGATGGGGGGATGTTGAAGATTAATATGATTCTCTGTCAGTTTCTTCTTCCCCTTGTCCACTGTTATCATGCATGCCGCGTGATATGGAGGAACTTACCTACCACAGTCAATAGTATTATGATTATTCATCCTACAAACTTTACAAAGACTGGGCGGCCTGATATCTCTCAGCCACATTTAAGATCTCCCCCAGCCTCTCAGCACCCTGTTCCGTGAGAAATTTTCTCAGGTCTGGAGCCATGGACTCTCTTAACTGCTCAGTCATAATCATTTCCTTTAAATCTTGGGTTTTCCCCAGAGCAGTCCATTTCTCCAGGTATGTCTCCAGGCGAGCAGAGAACTGGTGGTAATTCTCTCCAGTCAACAGTTTGGCATCCCTAAATTTCTTTCTGTAAAATTCACTATTTTTCTCATATCTAACTAGAAGAGCTTGCTTAAGAATGTCGTAGTCATCTTGATCATCCTTGCTCAGTTTGGCGAAGACCTCATAAGAGGTTCCCCTAAGCCCCTGAGATACCTTCATACTCCATCTCTCTTTCTCTAGTCCATACACAGTAGCTAACCTTTCAAATCTAGATAAAAATGACTCAATATCATCATCTTTTTCTACAAATGGGTCCAACTGGAACCCCATGGCTGATGTTGAGGCGACCTGGCTTGCAGCAGAGTCTGAGGTGGATGAGCTACTTCCATTATCAGGAGCATGGCCTTGTAACTCAATCTCCCTAAATCGCAACTCATGTTCCCTTTGTAACCGTTTCTCTTCTTTCTCAGCCTCCATCTGTAATCTCTTCTCCTCTTTGGCAGCCTCCAACCTCTTTTCTTCTTTCCTGGCCTCAGCCTCAAGCTTCTTTTCCTCCAACTGCAGCCTCTTGATCTCAGCCTCCCTATCAGCCTCTAATTTCTTAAGCTCCCTAGCATCCTCTAACATAATTCTCTTCTCCTCAGCAAATCTCTTATCTTCCCTTTCCATATACTTATCGCACTCTGATGTCACATACTGAATCAGAGCTTGCCCATCTAAATTCATTTCCCTTGCAGTCTGCACAGCAGCAGATCTGTATTTAGCCATATCCGCCATTTTATAGTTAACAATATGAAATACTATCCACTACCTTAACTAATTAACCAACTCTAAACACAAGACAAAGGGCAATGATATCTCAAACCACTCTCAAATTATTTTTACTATTAAATTTTACAAATACTGGGACTAGTGACTCACTTAATGTAGGGTACTAAGAACCTTTAAATCCCGGAAGAGCGTCCCAATTAATGTGGTGAATTGATTGTTATTATTGGTTTCAATATTATATTAATCGTATCTGGTGTGAGGTCAGCTATGCAAGTCCCTGAGGTTTATTAAATACAAATAAGTTTACAGGGTACCTGTCTGCTTCCACCACGACCTCACCCGATTATATATCTTCCCCTACTGAAGTGCATTGGTGTGTGTATGTTGTCTAGCAAGTGTCTAGGGTATATGCAATGTGATGAAGTGTATGAACAGGACAACAACTACACCTATTACTAATAAACAATGATTAACCAAGTCACTGGGTAAAGTTTGGAATGTAACTTATTTTTTTATAATTTATTTTCCTGTATCTAGTTATTCTTCTGACACAGGAATAATCAACTCAACATGATAATGAAATTATTTACAACCAATTATTTTACAACTGTCATTGAGTCGGTGTTCTCCCACAATTACTTATATGTTTCAAGCTGGGAAAATGTCAAGTATCTCTTGCTCCTAGAAAAGGGTACAAGTTTATTGAACGTTTTTGTTCCTCACTGTCTGATACTCTATCTTTTGTGAAAACTGAGAGAGTGGAGTGTTTGTGATATAAATTTCCCCAGACAAGTCTTATCTGAGGTCTCTGGAACCAGGCTGTTTGAAGTATGTATAAAACGCCAGCCTCCACTGCCAAGACACGATTCTGCTCCTATAGGTAAATCACTGTGTAGGCACTCAGTAGTTAGGCCTCACTGCAGAACTTAGGGACAGGTG
Source organism: Oreohelix idahoensis (assembly GCA_024509875.1). Taxonomy (NCBI): domain Eukaryota; kingdom Metazoa; phylum Mollusca; class Gastropoda; order Stylommatophora; family Oreohelicidae; genus Oreohelix; species Oreohelix idahoensis. Next base: position 238,108 of record JAMPIV010020734.1, read on the forward strand.
TTAGATCACCTGGGCTCACTCGTAAATGAAACTCTGGAACAATACAAATATGTCCCACTCAGCATCTAATAATCTCTCTCTTTCCCTACCCTAACATGTTCAATATCATCAGACATCAGTATGGTAACTAAACAATTAGTTAACGTTCTCAATTTGGTTGGTACCCCCTTCTGGATAAATAACTTTCAAACCCCGTTTGACATTTTCCTTGATAAAGGAAACATTTTACATTAATACTATCAAGTCATGTACAATCACGGTGACTTGCTGAAGAAGACGGCCAGTGATCTTCCTGGTCTTATGTCATAACACAGAGTTTAATGTTAGCTTCCCTCCAGATAAATGTTTCCCCTTTTAGGTTCATACAGAGTCGATAATGCATACATGATACAAATGACAATAATAATGTTAATATAAAGGTTTCAATATTTACCGCAATCAAAGAAATCTACACACTAAACAGTTGAATATTGCGGTATATGGCATAATCCAAATCGCTGCTTGTGCAGAATTAGCAACCAAGACAGTACTCTTGCCTTGTCTATAACAACTTCTTTAGTGTATAAATTTTAGTTAACAAGTGGCCCCGAATACCAACTACTAATTGGTTTTATACAACCGTTTGTCTATTATACTACAGCCAATCAGAGACTGTTTAGTGAATAGCGTTCCTTTTCAAATAAAACTGACCTCAAATATTCAAATTAAGGACTCCTTCCCCTTTTACCCCACCTCCTATCTCTCCTATTCAAATATGTAAACACGAACCGTGACACTCCTTCCGGACGTTAACCTTAATTTTCCTCTCCTATTCAAATTAAATTGTTAAACACGAACTATGGTCACGCCGTCTCATCCCCTATTTAGTATTACACGTTCAAAAAAAATCGGACGTTAACCTTAATTTTTTTCCTTTTATTTTCAAACTACCTTATGTAGAACGAACACTACGCTACGTCGCAAAATTTTAACAACTTGCGCGTGTGTGTGTATCGTCTGCCAAGTCAGAATATATGTCCAGAACGCGTGTCGAGAAAACGGGGTCTTTCAAACGCTGCAAAGTGTATAATGTTAAACCGCGGCAAATCGTTTAGGCCTAACTTCGATATACAAATTTGAGCGTGCGGGCATATGGGAGGAAGCCAGTCAGACACAAACGGGCTGGGTCTATATATATATATATATGCATTTGGGAATACAATTCTATGGAATTTAGCGTTTGTTCTCACAGATTTTACTACACCCGTCTCAAATGGAGTTAAACAAGGGTGCGTACTTGCACCGACTCTGTTCAGTATCATGTTTTCTGCTATGCTGACTGATGCTTTTAGAGACGGGGACACAGGAATCGACATTAGTTATCGTATTGATGGAAAATTGTTTAACCTTAGGAGGCTTCAAGCAAAAACCAAGGTCAAATCACACACCATCAGAGATCTTCTGTTTGCTGATGATTGTGCCCTCAATGCTGGCTCAGAGGCTGATCTGCAGCATAGTGTGGATAGATTCTCCGAAGCCTGCGCCAACTTTGGGCTTACCATCAACACGAAGAAAACAGAAATCATGTACCAACCAGCTCCTGGCACAGTTTATACTGAGCCAGTCCTCAAGGTTAATGGTGAGAAACTGAATGTTGTGAACAGATTCACATACCTTGGTAGCACACTATCCCAGAACATTGTCATTGATGATGAGGTGAACACCAGGATCTCCAAAGCCAGCAGCACATTTGGCAGACTATACACCAACGTTTGGCATCGAAGTGGCATTAGTCTACAGACAAAGCTGAAGGTGTACAGAGCTGCGGTGCTTCCAGTGCTGCTATATGCATGTGAAACATGGACTGTATACAGGCGCCACGTAAAGAAGCTAAACCAGTTCCATACAGTCTGTCTCAGGAAGATAATGAACATCAAATGGCAAGACAAGATCCCGGATACCGCCGTTCTTGACAGAGCTGGTATCCCTAGTATTGATACTATTCTGATGCAGTCACAGATTCGCTGGGCAGGTCATGTAGTCCGCATGCCAGACCATCGATTGCCAAAGATACTCTTTTATGGTGAGATGCAGAAGGGTAAACGCTCCCATGGTGGCCAAAAGAAGCGCTTCAAAGACACGTTAACGACGTCATTGAAAACCTTTGACATAAGCCCAGACACATGGGAAGCTGCTGCGCAAGACCGAACTGCTTGGCGCACATCTCTTCGTAAAGGTGCAGCGGCATGCGAATCATCCAGAAGAGCAGCAGCGGAACAGCGGAGACAAGCTAGAAAGGACCGTGAAATAAAACCTTCACATGAAGCAAACATTCCCTGCCCACACTGTCCAAGATCTTTCCAGGCCCGCATCGGGCTCATCAGTCACCTTCGTACCCATAGACTAACCTAACATATTCTTAAATAATTGGATGAACAGAGTGGTCTTCATCACCCGTGATGGACGAACAACCAGATTATTTGTTACAAGAAGGGATTATTTCTCACAGTGAATCTCCTTACAGATCTAGTGTGGTTTTGTTGCGAAAACCATCTGGGAACATAGACTGTGCATAGATTACAGGAAACTGAATGCTGTCACAGAAGGTCAGGTGGATCCATTACCTGATACAAATCAACTATTTGCCAGGCTGAACAAAGCAAAATATTTTTCTAAGGTGGATCATAGCAAAGGCTATTATCAAATTCCTGTAACGCCTGAGGTTCGACCTTACTTAGCATTTAGCACATCGGAAGGCCATTATGAGTTCAACATGTTACCGTTTGGGTTGAAAAATGCCCCGAGTGTGTTTTCTAGGATGATGCGAAAATTGTTGGATCCCCTGAAAAATCCATGCATCTCGAGTTTATGGATGATATTCTCATCGCTACTGAAACATTTGAGGAACACGTTACCTCTTTGAATATGCTGTTAGATAGACTCAGAGAGGCTAACTTGACTGCTAGACCAACAAAATGTTGTATTGGATGTAAAGAGTTGGAATTCCTGGGACATACCGTACATCAGGGTAGCATTACCCCTGACCCAAAGAATCTGGAAAAATTGAAAAGAGCACCGAGGCCACAAACAAAAAAGATGTGCGATCTTTTGTGTCGTTGTGTGGTTTCTACCAAAAGTACATTAAACACTTTAACTCTATATGTGCTCCTCTGACGGATTTAGCGCATAAAGGACAACCTGATACAATTAATTGGTCAGCACAGTGTGAATTAACATACCAAGAGTTAAAAGAAAAACTCACAAGCAGGCCGGTATTGAAATTGCCTGACTTGAATCAAGAATTTGTCGTGAAAAGTGGCGCAAGCAATGTGGGCTTAGGGGCCACATTGTTGCAAAGGTCCTCCTCACAAGATGGGGAATTGAACCCAGTCACTTATGCAAGCCGCAAGTTGAACAAAGCGGAAAAAAGTTATTCAACAAGTGAAAAGGAAGGTTTAGCGTTGATCTGGGCTATAACAAAATTCCAGATCTATCTGTATGATAGGACATTTGTGGTCCAAACAGATCATCAGCCTCTCGTATTCTTATCACAGGCCAAGCATGAAAATGCCAGATTATTAACATGGTCATTACTATTACAGCCCTATTCATTTATGATTGAATATATTCCCGGCTCTCAGAACGTGGGTGCCGATTTTTTGAGTAGACATCCTTATGATGAAAATCGGAAAAACGCGTAGGACTTCATTTGCGATAAGTTATCTCACAGATTAGAACCTGCAGTGAATGCATGTTTTGGGAAGGGAGGTGTGTAGCGAAAATATGTGAAATAATCGCTAAATTCAGTAAGATTTTAATCCTATGAAAATAAATAAACCCGCCCGTAAGCGTCTGCTTAAAATCGTCTCTACGTCAGTATAGCGCTGCCTTTTGTGCAGAGGAAATGCTTATAAAACGATCCCGCCGTAAAATCTAACACGCTTTCCTAGTTTCGGTTTTGAGACTTACAATTAGCGATCTGCCAGAACTGTGACACCAACCTACCGTCTGAATTAACGTACAATTTTAACTTTAACGCCTAAATTAGTAGTAACTCGGACATTTTTCAGTAGTAAGAACGAAACGACTGTAATAATTAACGCCAATACTACCAACGCTTGGCAAAAACCCCTCTTCGCTCTGCACGCGGGACTAATAATATAACCTCTCTGCTGGACAAATCAGAATATATAAACACACAGACCGTTTTCAATTCTCGCCGAGTAGTGTATTTCTGACGTAACCCAGACAAGTTAGTTATTTGAATGGAAAAAAATGAGAGAGGGAGGGGAAAATATGGCCGACTTTTGGAAAAGTTGAAATTGACGATTAACAGTGACAAAACTGAAAATCTAAACGACAAAGAATATAACCATAAAAATCATATATATAGATAGTTTAGGGTCCCCTGAGCAATAATAAGTTTTAAAATATATGGTAGTCTAATTATTAGCCAAGTTATTGAAATAATACTATATGTCTATGAACAATAAGACTGTTGTTTTTGCTCATTTATCCATAACGTTAGTTGGGGACGCTAGTTTAAAAAAGAGGCATTAGATTGATTCAAATCCGATTGGCTGGTAGAAGAGTATAGGAAGGATGGTATTGGTTAGGCAGAAAAGCTAAATATATTTTGAAGACTCACTCCTAGAAGTTTGGAGTTTTGTTTTTTTAAATTTGAATTGAATAAAACTAGACCCTCGCTGATTGGGCCGGTCTGTTAATATTGGCAAAAGCTTTCAAAGGCTTGTCGCCAGTTGATACAGAAGTTTTTGAAAGCAAGCTGCGTTGAGAACAGCAGTGCCTAGAGTGAAATAATAAACCTTGGCAGTCTGGACCGGGGCAAAGCTAAACTTACCTTAATGCTAATGCCAGTCAACGTATGTTTGTGATATTTCTTTGAATTGTTGTAAGAATGAATTTATTAATCTTATTATTACAACCAAATTTGGTGTATGAGATACTGCTTGTTTTGGGAAGGCTTTACGACTAAGTACAGATGTCCCCAGCAGACTTATGCAGGGCCTGTGGTGTTGCACACAAGCAGTAAAAATTGACATGAGTTGTATAACTTAACATGATTTCCACAGTTACCAGTGGGAAGGCTAACCCACATTATTCTATGGGAGAGAATCATTGTTGCAGTGTCAGAGGCGTTGTAGCCATTAGGGAAAAGAATAGAAGCACTGGTATGAGTTGTTATCTCAGAAGAAAATGGTTGACATGGGGTGGTCAGAGAGATCTGACCCTTTTCTTTTATTGAATTATGCCATGTATTGATTGTGGAATAATATTGTAGATATGTTGTACAGAATCATAACCTTGTTTCAGGGTTTTTTGTTCTGGTGCTACGGTAGTACCAGGACCCTGGTGAATTTACTTGAGAGAAAGTGAAACTTTACTGGACCAAGCGGTCTACTATACTATTCTACACCAGGGACTGTGTCAGTCTGGTCATTCGAGTGAACGAAAGGAAATTGTCAGCATCATATCTACTATCAACCTACAGATAAGTGCCTATGTGTTGGCACTACAACGGTCATCCACTGACTTTATTACCAGAGACATAAAATCTTTGATTATTAAATAACTTCTCCACAAGATACTAATATAAAGAAGGGGAATGATGACCAATCCCCACCCCACCATTAGTTACCAGTGTCACCCAGTGTAGAGAAATACCTAAATATAATTTGATTATAATAGTCCTTTGTATGGATAGAAGATCCATTGTGTTATTAATATTTATGTAAATAAAACCATAAATTTCATTTTGTTGTTGATCCTGACTCAGAAAATTCTGAATCAGGGCAAATAAATTGTAATCTAGCATATTACATAATTTTCAGCCACAGACTTCTATAAGTTGTGTAATAGAGTGTTAGTTTGTTTGTGGTTGTGGTATTGACCCTGTCCTATATATATATATATATATATATATATATATATATATATATATATATATATATATATATATATATATATATATATATATGTGTGTGTGTGTGTGTTAAAATTTAAATGTATTTGTAGTAATACTTACACTACATTACACACTTGCATAACCCTAGACATTATACGTAGCTATCATACATACTAGTCAAGAATAGGTCTGATTGAGGTCATAAGGTGGTAGCAGAAAGGTACTCTGATAACTCAACCCAAAATTTGTTATAATCAGGGACCTTCACAGCTGACCTCATTCAGTACACTAGAAACATAATAATACTTACTTACTTAGTCGTTCCTCTTCTACCGTGAGGTGTAGAGGTTTGGAAGAGAGAGCGCCAGACTATTCTATCAGCTGTCTTCTTCCTGTCCTGGTTCCATTCTAGTCCTCGGTCCTTCAAAGATTGTCTAATGTTGTCCTCCCAGCGGACTCTGGGTCGTCCTGGAGGTCTGGATCCCTGGCCCTTTGTTTCCCATGCTTGTCGTGGTAGCCGATCTTCTCCCATTCTGCAGACATGGCCAAACCATCTTAGTTGGGACTGTTCTATTTGGGTCTGCAGCGGGTGGGACTTTAGGCCTTGACGTATCGTCTGGTTGCGGACCATGTCTCTTCTTGTTACTTCAACCACCTTCCTCAGATACCTCATTTCTGAGGTTTGAATCTGGCTTTTGTGGGTTGTAGTCACTGCCCATGACTCGCATCCATATGTCAAGACTGGGACATAGGTGGAGCGGTATACAGCCATCTTCGTTTTCTTACCAACCTCTTTCTTGCTGAGGAATCCTCGATTTATGGCCTGATAAAGTCTCCCAGCCGCTGCTTTTCGAGTGGCCAACTCTTCTTTGATGCCCCCCTTTCGGTCTATAATAGCTCTGAGATATTTAAAGTGGTCGACCTGCTCCAGGACCTGTTCTCCCAACTTAATCTGATGTTTTCTTTCTTCTCGTGATATCACCATGGATTTTGTTTTAGAGCTGCTTATGACCATCCCTCTCTTCTCCGGCTCTTCCTTCCAGACTTGCAGGTTGGATTGGAGATGTGTCTCTGATTTAGCAATCAGGACAACATCATCAGCAAATGCTAGCTCTGAAATACAGACCTGTCTCATCTTCCAGTACCCCACTGAATACTTTCTTGTTCTCTCCTTACATGCCTTGATGACATCGTCCATGAGGTGTATGAAAAGATAAGGTGACAGGATATTGCCTTGCCTTACACCAGAAACATAATAATAACATCTATTAACATCAAATCCACCACACATGACGAAACCTTTTATGTAAATTTTACCAGTCTTTCCATATTTATTTTAACTGATAAAGACTAATTCATTATTAAAATTGTTACATGTTGTTTTAAAACTAAACAATCATAGTCGCTTCCGTTTTATATGAATGAAAGCAAATGTACGAGCCAGAATTTTATATATATATATATATATATATATATATATATATATATATATATATATATATATATATATATATATATATATATATATATATATATATATATATATATATATATATATATATATATTTATATATATATATATATATATATATATATATATATATATATATATATATATATATATATATATATATATATATATATTTACCTCTAAACAGAGCTCTACCTTATTAGACGATTTCGTTGGATTACACCAACTGGGGGCTTGAACGGGCTAAACCATTGCTTAAATCCTTCACAAAAGGCGACGGACCAGATATAATGCGTTAACAATTGTTCAGCCCAATGCAACATTGGTCGTGACTTCTGGAAATATCTTGTGAACCCTCCTTTAAAGTAGAAGTGTCATTAATCTTCTATCTACATCTCTGCCAAGAGTAATCTTGCGCGCAGGTAGATACCTTGGAAGCCAATATTAGATACTCTTGAGTTTTGGTCACTGTTGCACCACTACTGCAAAGCAGGGGAGGCAATCCATGACAATGCTGGAAGCACATCTCAGCCTTGTGACATATGCAGTGGCGTTAAACAAGGCTGCGTCTAGCCCCGATCCTCTTCGATATCTTCTTTGCCTAGCTCTTGAAACATGCATTTAGAGATGCAACTGAAGGAATGTGCCTTTACACTGGATCAGATGGCCGACTGTTTAATCTCGCAAGGCTGAAGGTAAAAACAAAAATCAGAAGGGTCACTATAATAGACTTGTTATTCGCTGATGATGCTGCAGTCGTCACTCAAAACCAACAGGAGCTTTAGAGCTTGATGAATCGTTTCCCCCAAGCATGCAAGGACTTTGGCCTCACAATAAGTCTAAGGAAAACAAATGTGCTGGGCCAGGATGTGGATGTTGCACCAGTTGTCACTACCGGCCACTAGGAATTGGTTGTGGTGCACCACTTACCATACCTAGGGTCTGCCATAAACAACAAACTTTCTTTGGACACAGAAACTGACCGCCACATTGGCAAAGCTGCAGCTACCTTTGCCCGCCTCGCAGCGCGTGTTTGGGGAAACTCTAAACTCACAATGAAGACCAAAGCTGTGGTACATAAGCCTGCACATTTATATATGGCAGCAAGACATGGACAATCTATGCCAAGCAAGAAAGAAGGCTCAATACCTTCAATAGACGGTGTCTGTGCCACATCCTCGGTATTTCGTGAAAGGACAAAGTGATAAATGTCGAGATGTTATTAAGTGCTGGTCTTCAAAGCATGTACACAATGCTTAGACAGCGCAGACTAAGCTGGCTTGGCTATGTCCGCCGCATGGAAGATTGTCGCATCCCGAAAGATATCTTCTACGGGCAACTGTGTGACGAAATTGACGACCTCTTCACGATCTTTGTTTCACTCCAGCAGTATCGGTACATTTGTGGTACTGATTTTTATTATGTGTTCTCAAGTAGCGCACTTTTCTTTCTTTCTTTCGTCGTTATTTTTCTGCTAAGTAGCAGATATTTGATTTTATCATATCATTCGACACTCCTCTCTGTGATGTCTCCTGTTTGTTACCCGGTCATCCTAGCTTGCAGTGAGCAACTGAGATAAGATAGTCGTCGGCGTGTTTACATTGAACCGCTCATAAGATGACTCGTTTGGTAACCCAGATGGGCAGACACGGAGTTTTTGCGTACTCATACGACAGATAATGAGATTACTGTCTGTGTGACACATGTGGGCAGACAAGAGTGACATAATCGCTTCCGGGCCGACTTGTTATGGCAACATTACTTTCTAATAAAGTAATAAGTATTACAGCTTACACATGTTGTCATGTGTGTCTACCGATCTGCCTGTAAGTTTGTACACAAGGGCATCGGACATCTTATTGCTATATATGGGATACGTGACCTTTGCAAAAATTTTCCATGTCGGAAATATTTTGAAAATACCACACATGGCTTGTTTGAATATGACTGGACTGTTTATTTAACTCCACAACAATCGAAGGCGTGTGGAAGGCAGGGAATATAGTCTGACCATTTTCGCAGTTTTATTTCACTGTGAATTTCACGCTCGCCAAGACAAAATCAGACCTCGCCAGAGTGAAGACTAGATTTATAATTCCTTTTTGTTAACCGGACCTTTTATTGGAGAACCAAATAAGACTTACAAAGCACAGGAAATCTCTACATTTTAATAAGGAACACCGGGACTAGGAAACTGAAGAAATACGTGGAGTCAGAGAGGGAATCTATTGTCAAATTAAAGACACCCCAGACGCGTGTAAGAGACCGACTCGTCTCTTTTATTCATCTGAGCAAAAAGTCTGTGAGTCAGGATTGGCTTATTTGTGGTACCAGCAGAAAGTACTATCTCTGGAACAAGAAGAGAACCGTGGCCTAAGCTTTAAGACGAAGGCCCCACGTGGTAGACTCTCCTTGACGTGTCTGGGAAACGAGCTATCCCCGACAACCTTGATCAGAGGCGAGCGCGAGCAGAGTGAAAAGAACCAACCCATATGGAGCAGAACCGTCATTGGCAGCTAAGTTCAAATATAAGCTGCCACTTGAACTTCTTATAATACCTCACATTCCCTAAAGACTGTGAGGATAACTTTTCTTGATCCATAACTATTCAAATTATTTCCAACTGTTAAAACCTAAAATGATTATTAAATTTTGTTATTTGTAATGTTACAAATAAAATTACAGTCAAATTACTACACACAATCCAAACAGAGCTATACTAGAATAATAGAATTCCACTGAGTAAATCAGGGATTTACTTAAACGATCTGGAAGAAATAAGTGCTTAAATCCTTCACAAAAGCGTCGGCAGAATTACAGAGTTAACATACTCAGCCAAAGCTGTAGTGTTCTCGCTTATTCTGAATATCTTGTGAAGACTCTCTTTGTCATAGAAGTGTCATCACCCTTCCATCTACATCTCTGCCAAGAATAATCTTGTGCGAAGGTAGACACCTTTGTAGTGGATTTTGATGGTATTGTATGGTGGTGTTATCACCTAGTGTGATGCGTGAGGTCAGCTGTGAAGGCTCCTGAGATAATTGTAGCTGTGAATATACAGAAGGCCCTTTCGTGCTACCACTTTATGACCTCACACATATCTTTTTTTTTTACTAATGAATGTGGCTACGTTAAAATCTAGGGTACTGAATGCAATGTGTTGTATGGACATATACAAACACACACAGATATTAATTAAGTCTAATACTATCAATAAAATTTATAACACAATGAACTAAATTCAGCTGGTTAAATTTAGAATAGAAAATCTTTTTTTAAATTTATTTGTTCTGAACCAAGGTTTTATTTTGGCCAGAACTTATGCAAAGATTTTGAAATTTATGAATGAATGGCATGAATAAAGGGCATGTTAAATGAAAGATGTTTACATATGCAATCTTCAAGATTAATTATAGTATTACTGTTCGTAATGTTAATTTTCCTGGGAAAACTATGAATGGATGTGCTGTTGGGGTGGCTTCATCCCTCCCTGTTTATGCCTACACAGCATTGTCCATTAATGATGGAAGGAAATGGGATGCTTCAGTAGTAAATTCTCTTGGGTGCTAGTTTTATGAAGTTGGTGTAAGTTCAGCAGGCCAGCTAGCCTACTTAACTTTGCCAGATTTGTTCTGGTGCTGGAATATGATGGCCCCACCTCTCCGTGCTTGAGCAATACACAGATGTTCTGTCGAAATGTACCCTGCACGGGTCCTCACTTCAATTATTAATCAGCATTTGACACCACCTTAGTGTCAAGATCGAACTCACAGCTCAGATTATGAATAAAGAACACAGAAATGCTAGCAAAACTCAGCTGAGCTGCTGGCTATAGTATGGCGTCCCTGAACTTATTTCAATTTATTTCATTTGGAAATCACCACACTTGAAATTTACTGTGTCTATCACTGGACAACTATTGAGGAATGGCAAAAAAGCTCGTCTGAGCGCGGATAATATGATTGTCTGTGGCCAATCAATGCCTTGGTTTTTTTTTAAATTCAAATTTCCTACACTAAAGTCATTTCAGTCATGCTTCAGTCAAGTATGGATTTTTATCTGTTAGTCTGTCCGTCTCTACTTGCGTTTTCACAAAAACGTACTTGATTTTTGAACCAACCTTTCTCTCCCCTCCAAAATTTTGTCGATAAAAGTTATTTTTAGACACAGCTTCCACCAATATCCCTTCTCTTCCATGCTAAGTAGATTTGAACACCTGCGTCTCAAGGTCGCGATTTTTTGTGCAAATAGCGACACTTTTGATTCAATGCAGTCTTTCGCTGTTGTGAACAACACTGTCTTTTGTCATTATTTTCATTATTATCTATCCGTCTGTAAAATTAAAAACATATTATTTCACTGCTCAGAATGGGCCATCCGGCCAGCTAATTTTTATATTCCTAACATTAATATTAAGAAAAGTTACTTTTTAAATTTTGTAATATTTCAAGCATCTGCGTTTAGCCGCTGAATTCAAATCAAAGGCTTGGTATCGCAAAAGCGTCCGTTTCCGTACCTCGTGTCAATTTGGGGACGTGAATTTTTTCCTCCGTTCCCCCCCCCCCCCCCCCCCATCCCCTCAAGTGCGTCTCCTTAGCCTTGCTAGTCTCACGCAATTTTTTTCAGTCATATTTTTTTTTTCCTTTTGATCCGCCGTTCTCATCCCTCCAAATGGTAACCGTTTTGATTTCCCGTCTAACAAGTCAATTTTTATGGAGGGTGATGACCCGCGGTCAGGGCGATCATGTACTATCAGCAGCTTACGCGTTATGTTTTTATCCCTACATTTTATCCTTTGGAGATATTTTTACGTTGTATCACTTGTTAATTTTATGACACATCTCCCCACTTGAAAACATGCCTACGGCAAGTTCTAAAACCAGTGATACACATAGATAAAATCTCTCCTCCCGTCTGCCATTACTCTAATTTTGATCACAGGGGTGCCGACTGAGGAAATCTGCACCGACATTCAATTTGCCTGGGATATATTGGATACTAAACTGATAAGGTTGAAGTAATAAAGACCACCTCAGCAATCTTGCGTTTTCATGCTTAGCCTGAGATAAGAATACGAGAGGCTGATGATCCGTCTCCACCACAAAAGTCCTACCATACAGATAGATTTGAAACTTCTTTATTGCCCAGATTAACGCTAAACATTCTTTTTCGCTTGTGGAGTATCCTTGTTCCGCCTTATTCAATTTGCGGCTTGCATAAGCGACTGGTTTCAGTTCCCCATCAGGTGAAGATGATCTTTGCAACAAAGCCCCTCCGAGTCCTACATTACTTGCATCGGTTCTTAAGACAAAGTCCTGTGTCAAATCGGCAGTTTGAGAATAGGCTTGCTAGTGAGTTTTTCCTTTAACTCTTGGAACGCTAGTTCACATTGTGCAGTCCAAATAATTTTATCTGGAAGTCCCTTGCGAGTCAGATCAGTCAGAGGAGCACAAATAGCGTTAAAATTTTTGATGTATTTCTGATAAAATCCGCATAACGACACGAATGATCGCACGTCCTTTTTTGTTTGTGGTCTAGGTGCTCTCTGCAGTTTTTCCAAGTTCTTGGGGTCAGGGGTCATGTTACCCTGATATACAGTGTGTCCCAAGAATTCCAACTCTTTGCATCCAATACAACATTTTGTTGGCCTAGCAGTTAAGTTCGCCTCCCGAAGTCTATTAAATAACATTTCTAGAGCTTCAATGTGTTCTTCAAATGTCTCTGTGGCGACGAGAATATCATCCATGAAATTCGTGATACATGGGTTATTCAGGGGATCCAACAATTTGCGCATCATCCTTGAAAATACACTCGGAGCATTTTTCAGTCCGAATGGTAGCATATTGAATTCATAATGTCCATCCGAAGTGCTAAAAGCCAAATAAGGTCTCACTTCAGGCTTCACTGGGATCTGGTAATAGCCTTTACTAAGATCCACCTTTGAAAAGTATTTTGCCTTGTTCAGTCTGGCAAATAACTGTTTTGTGTCTGGTAATGGATCCACTTGTCCTTTTGTGACAGCATTCAGTTTCCTGTAATCTATGCACAGTCTGTGTTCCCCAGACGGTTTTCTCAACAAAACGACACTAGAACTAAAAGATGATTCACTGTGCGAAATAATCCCCTCCTTCAGCAAATAATCTATTTCTTCCTTCAATGCCTTCTCCTTCGCGAACGGAATAGAATAGGCTCTCATACAGATTGGGTTTGAGTCTACCAGTTTCATGTCATACTGTAGCAAATTTGTATGGCCTGGTTTATCTGTTAATACATCTGTATGTTCCTCCAGAACCTGTTGAACTCTCTCCCTCTGGTTTTTAGTCAGGTGCTTACTGACTTTTACCTGTGCTGCTGTTTCACAAGGATGTAATGGGTATTCATGTGAGGTGAGTGGTTCCTTTTGCATCTGGGTTGCAATAGCCAAGGTCAATAAGGGGGTGCTTTCCTGGAGTGGTCTGTCCAGATACTTCTTTAATAAGTTTACATGATAAACTTTCTCCTTCCCCTTTTTGTCAATTTTATAGTTTGTTCTAGACACCTTCTCTAGAACCGTATATGGACCTTGCCAACCAATTTGTAATTTATTCTGGCTACCGGGTAGTAGAAGAAGCACCTTCTCTCCCACAGCTAGTTCTCGGTCCTTTGCCTTCCTATTAAAATATGCTGCATGTTTCTTCCTGGCTTGTTTCAAATTATCATTTGCCAGTTTCCATCCAGCTTTCAAACGAGTGGTCAGTTCGTTCACGTATTGATAAGATGAGGTAACAGGTTCTTCCGCCTTCTCATCCGTCCAGGTCCTTAATAAAGCTTCTAAAGGACCTTTTATTGGCCTCCCAAATAGCAGAGTTGCGGGAGCCATCCCGGTTGAACTATGTGGTACCTCCCGATACGCAAACAATGCGGCGGGCAGGAATTGATCCCACAGATCCGGTTTTTCGTGTGCCAGCTTTCTCAGGATAGAAATGAGAGTCCCGTTGAACCTCTCTACCTGGCCGTTCCCTTGTGGATGGTACGGACTACAATGAAAGTGTCTGGCTTGAAATAGTTTAAAAACTTCTTCCGTTAGTTTCCCCTTGAACTGAGATCCATTATCCGTCAAGATTTGATGCGGGAATCCTAATCGGGTGAATATTGTAAGTAGTGCCTCTGCTACATGTTTTGAATCAATTGATGGCAGGGCTACCGCCTCTCCCCACATAGAACAAGTGTCCACCAGAGTAAGGATGTAACTGTTCCTCCTCTTGGTCCGAGTGAGAGGTCCCACAATATCCACTGCAACCCTCTCAAAAGGTGTTCCCACTATGGGCATTTCCCCTAGAGTTGCAGGAGCAGTCCAGTGCTTTGGAGCTACCCTTTGACATTCAGGGCAGGATTTGACATATCTTTTTATATCCTCCGTTATCCCTGGCCAGAAGTAATGACAAGCTATACGCTGTCCTGTGGCGCTGATCCCCATGTGACCACTGAAGGGAATCGCATGCCCGAGTTCCATCACTTTATCTCTATATGAGGTGGGAAGAACCAGCTGGTTGTGACCATTTGTTCCAGTTCCGGCCTTCCTGTATAATAGTTTGTTCTTCATGAAATATTCCCCCTTGCTCGGAGGTGTGTGGCATTTGGGCAATTTTTTAAAACATGGCTTGAGTGTCCTATCCTCAGCCTGCGCCTTTCTCATCTCCTCTGGATGAGCATTTATAGGTTCACCTTCTTCCTCCTTCTTCTGTGACCTGGTCTGCACTGTCGCCATGATCACAGGTTTCTCGGGATTCCCCAAGAAGACGTATCTACACCCCAATATCAGAGGGTAGATTGGTTCATCTATCACTGCTGCTCTGATTTCTCCTTCCACATAGCGAGTTTTCACCGTTATCCTTGCGATGGGAAGTGTCATGAGTGGTATGTCCTTAGTCGCCCCTTGTATTTCCACTGTTTCTGTGGTATACTGACTTGGGTCCACTAGGCTAGACTTCACAACTGAATCATAATCCAAACCTGTATCATAAAGGCACCTTATGGTGACCCCATTACAAATAACATCCTCACAAACTGGGGGGTGATAAGGTTCCTGTTGTCCATTAGGATTAACCTTTAATCTTTGCGTCCCCGACTTCATTGCAGCAATGTTTGAAGGTTTCCTTCTACAAAATTCGGTGTTATGGTTATCTTTCTTGCACCATTTACACCATCTTTTTCCTTGGTTCAACGGTTTTCTTTCATTGAACTTTTGGTCATTGAACTGTGAGTTTCTGTCGCGATAGTCATTTCTTGGCCGCTCAAAGTTTGTCCTACCTTTATTTCCCTGCTCTCTATTATCAAATTTATTAAATTGCTGTGGAGCTTTAAAATTATCTATGTGCTTCTTTTTAGCACCACTTACCTCTGCCTGGGCTGCCTGATACCTCTCAGCGACATTTAAAACCTCTCCCAACTTCTCTGCACCTTGTTCCATGAGAAATTTTCTCATGTCTGGAGCCATGGACTCTCTCAATTGCTCAATCATGATCATTTCTTTAAGATCTTGGGTCTTCCCCAGAGCAGTCCATTTCTCCAAATAGGTTTCCAGTCTAGCAGAGAATTGGTGGTATGTCTCCCCAGACAACAGTTTGGCATTTCTAAATTTCTTACGATAAAATTCACCATTCTTCTCGTACCTTAATAACAAAGCCTGCTTTAACATGTCATAATTGTCTTGGTCTTCCCTGTTCATTTTAGCAAAGACTTCATAAGAAGTACCTCTCAGTCCTTGTGATAGCTTTAAACTCCACCTCTCTCTCTCTCTAACCCATATGTAGTAGCTAATAACTCAAAACGTCCTAGGTACCCCTCTATGTCATCGTCTTTTTCAACAAAATGGTCTAAATGAAACCCCATAGCTGAGTTTGAGGCTCCCAGACTGGGCGTAGCATCTGAGGCAAAAGGGCTGGCACCATTTTCAGGAGCCTGGCCTTGTAATTCCAGCTCCCTTAGTCGTAATTCGTGCTCCCTTTGCAACCTTCTATCTTCTGCCTCCCTTTCGGCCTTTTTATCTTCTGCCTCCCTTTGCTGTCGTTTGTCTTCTGCCTCAATCTGCAGCCTCTTAATTTCTCTATCCGCCTCAATTTGTAACCTCTTCTCTTCAGCTACCTTTCTATCTTCCCTTTCAATATATTTATCACATTCAGCCGTTACGTATTGAATTAAAATCTGACCATCCATTCCCATCTCCTTTGCGGTCAGCACAGCAGCTGATCTAAATTTTGCTAGCTCCGCCATACTTTTTAGACAATATAATAATATACAAGATAAATCTCTAACCAGTAAATACACTAAGTACTTCTTATGACTATAGTCTAACTAATTCTAACTAACCAGTTAACTAATTAATTATTACTGGCTGTGAAGATTCACCAACTTCTAATTGCCCTTTTAATTTAAAGGGACACTTTTAATTTTAAGGGAATTTTACAATTTTGTTCCCCTAATTTTATTTCTCCCACCAGGAGATCCTTATATTACTGTTTATGCTAATTATCCCTGGACAAGACCCCAATATATGTAGTGGATTTTGATGGTATTGTATGGTGGTGTTATCACCTAGTGTGATGCGTGAGGTCAGCTGTGAAGGCTCCTGAGATAATTGTAACTGTGAATATACAGAAGGCCCTTTCGTGCTACCACTTTATGACCTCACACATATCTTTTTTTTTACTAATGAATGTGGCTACGTTAAAATCTAGGGTACTGAATGCAATGTGTTGTATGGACATATACACACACACACAGATATTAATTAAGTCTAATACTATCAATAAAATTTATAACACAATGAACTAAATTCAGCTGGTTAAATTTAGAATAGAAAATCTTTTTTTAAATTTATTTGTTCTGAACCAAGGTTTTATTTTGGCCAGAACTTATGCAAAGATTTTGAAATTTATGAATGAATGGCATGAATAAATGGCATGTTAAATGAAAGATGTTTACATATGCAATCTTCAAGATTAATTATAGTATTACTGTTCGTAATGTTAATTTTCCTGGGAAAACTATGAATGGATGTGCTGTTGGGGTGGCTTCATCCCTCCCTGTTTATGCCTACACAGCATTGTCCATTAATGATGGAAGGAAATGGGATGCTTCAGTAGTAAATTCTCTTGGGTGCTAGTTTTATGAAGTTGGTGTAAGTTCAGCAGGCCAGCTAGCCTACTTAACTTTGCCAGATTTGTTCTGGTGCTGGAATATGATGGCCCCACCTCTCCGTGCTTGAGCAATACACAGATGTTCTGTCGAAATGTACCCTGCACGGGTCCTCACTTCAATTATTAATCAGCATTTGACACCACCTTAGTGTCAAGATCGAACTCACAGCTCAGATTATGAATAAAGAACACAGAAATGCTAGCAAAACTCAGCTGAGCTGCTGGCTATAGTATGGCGTCCCTGAACTTATTTCAATTTATTTCATTTGGAAATCACCACACTTGAAATTTACTGTGTCTATCACTGGACAACTATTGAGGAATGGCAAAAAAGCTCGTCTGAGCGCGGATAATATGATTGTCTGTGGCCAATCAATGCCTTGGTTTTTTTTTAAATTCAAATTTCCTACACTAAAGTCATTTCAGTCATGCTTCAGTCAAGTATGGATTTTTATCTGTTAGTCTGTCCGTCTCTACTTGCGTTTTCACAAAAACGTACTTGATTTTTGAACCAACCTTTCTCTCCCTCCAAAATTTTGTCGATAAAATATATTTTTAGACACAGCTTCCACCAATATCCCTTCTCTTCCATGCTAAGTAGATTTGAACACCTGCGTCTCAAGGTCGCGATTTTTGTGCAAATAGCGACACTTTTGATTCAATGCAGTCTTTCGCTGTTGTGAACAACACTGTCTTTTGTCATTATTTTCATTATTATCTATCCGTCTGTAAAATTAAAAACATATTATTTCACTGCTCAGAATGGGCCATCCGGCCAGCTAATTTTTATATTCCTAACATTAATATTAAGAAAAAGTTACTTTTTAAATTTTGTAATATTTCAAGCATCTGCGTTTAGCCGCTGAATTCAAATCAAAGGCTTGGTATCGCAAAAGCGTCCGTTTCCGTACCTCGTGTCAATTTGGGGACGTGAATTTTTTTCTTCCGTTTCCCCCCCCCCCCTCCCCCCCCCCCCCCCCTTAGCCTTGCGTTTTTTTCAGTCATCCTTAGCCTTGCTAGTCTCATTTCCGTCAACAAGTCAATTTTTATGGAGGGTGATGACCCGCGGTCAGGGCGATCATATTTTTTTTTTTTATCCCTACATTTGATCCACTTGCCGTTCTCATCCCTCCAAATGGTAACCGTTTTGATTTCCCGTCTAACAAGTCAATTTTTATGGAGTATGGTGTGGCGATGACCCGCGAAAAGAGTTAAGCATCACTGGGTTAAGCTTGGCCTGATATCTTCAGCTTTCTTTACCAGCAGAGTCGTCTATGTAGGTGTATATTGTTGAGGAAGTCGGTTGAACAACAAAAATCTGTAGTTTCACCAAGGACAAAAAAATGACACATATTGAACGTCGTTTCCACATACTTGTATCTATCTTTAAAGGTCATTCACCCACAGGGCCAGTACTAGCCCAACACTCAGAAGCTTGAGACGAGAAATTCATTTGGTAAGCCTTTAGCAGATCGCTGGACTAGACTTTTATTGATTTATTCTATGATATGACGAATGACTAACTGCTGATAACTGGCTACCAACGTTGGTTAAACAGAATGTACAGAACATTTATTTGGGATTTTTTGTTTTAAGTAAATATATACTGTTCAAAAAAAGAAACGCAACTTTTTTGGTGTTACTTTTATAAAAGATATTCGCTGATTTGACATCAGTCAACCTATCGACTGTGTCCACCTGGTCATTAACTTCTCGTGGTTACCTGAATTGTACTCACCTCATGATTCGTGAGGTCATGAAAGAGGTCAAGGTCAAAACAACATTTTTGACAATATTGTCTATGACAGGTTCATGCGAATCCCGTGAAACTTACTGAACATAAAACTCTCTGGCCATATTATTGAATTCCTATAAAAGATTGACGCTCCTCGAATAAATTCAGTTGAAAATTCAATGCAAGTATGGCTCATCTCACTACAGAACAACGACTCATCATCATTGGTGTGGTAAGTTGGAATTATATAAATATTTATAGGGGGCTTAGTGTACTGACTGAGATCAGCTGTGAAGGTATCTGTATATAATATGTGTGGTGTGTTACAGATGATCTTACTTTGCTACCACATTTAGACCTCAGTCAGACTTATTCTGGAATATTGTGATGACTACGTTGAATGTCTAGGGTTATGATATTGATGAAGTGTAAGTTCACAACAACAACAACAACAGACAAATACTTTATTTAAGATTCACAACACTTTACAACACTATGACAAGCACATACATATAACACTCTAGAAGACTATCTTAAGTAAGTCAAGTGTTAACGTTTAAATTATGTATTAATTTCTTTCAAGAATAGATATCCTGATCCAACAACAGAGTGAATCAGGAATCACAATCAAATGTAAATACGATGTCTATGTACAAAAATTATACAAAGGATCTTTGTCCTGACATGTAATATTATTACAATATGTGTGTAGTGTTATGCTCTGGTATTAAGAGGTAATACTGGCTTTTGAAGCTATGCTGTTGTTTGTCATCACGACTTCATGTGTTTGTTAATGGTGGAAATAATCTTGAAGGGTTCACAGTTCTTTTATTTGTAAACAATAACTGCCCCTCTTGCTTTAGTATTACAGTCAATTGTTAAAGGGGTTTATACAAGGATGAGCTGCTCTTGCTGACACAGTCTTAACTTAGGTGTCTGCGGCAGGAAAACTGTCTCCTCTGCTCGCTTGCTTCTCAGTTATCTTGAACTATACCACTGGTCGATATCTTGGCCAAGGAGTCTGCTGCCAGCCTTCTGGATCCAGCAAAACTCAGACCAGGTGCTGCTCTAATACTTCAGTACCACGGTCCCTGAAACAAGAAGGTTGTACCTCCTTCTTCAGAACTAATATATAATCTATTTCCACACTGAAGTACAGGACATTACAAACACAGAGTTCAGCGCTGTATGCCAACTACTAGCTTCTCATGTGACAATATACCAGTAT
Organism: Oreohelix idahoensis; assembly: GCA_024509875.1. Taxonomy (NCBI): domain Eukaryota; kingdom Metazoa; phylum Mollusca; class Gastropoda; order Stylommatophora; family Oreohelicidae; genus Oreohelix; species Oreohelix idahoensis. The sequence continues at coordinate 258,625 of JAMPIV010020734.1, forward strand.
TCCTCTCCCTAATGGTTACAACGCCTCTGCAATTCCAGCTGTACTTCCTTCTATACAATAAGATAGGTGTCATGTTACTAAATGGCAATCCCATATATGCTAATGCAGTTATACTCCTCTCTGACAAGCTTTTACATGGTGGAGCAATATCTAGGCTTTGCCTTCTGTTTGCTACTGAACCACACACATACAGACACAATTTATCAATTCATATTCAATTTTCATATAATATATGTATACATATATATGAAATATGTCTAGCTTACCACAATTCAAGGAAATATACACAAGTACGTTGACTGGCGATGAATTCTGGCACAATTTTGATCTGCCTTATCCCAGGCTTTTATTTAGAAAAAATATTAGCTTGTACTCAACGCACTTGCTTCTTACAAATTGGATTTTCAAAACTGGCCCTGAACTGACGCTTCTATTTGCCTATATCGAACGCTCTAACCAATGAGACCTATGTTTACAAGAGCCTTTGAAAAAACTTTACCCATCCTATCGTAACCATTAACAACCAACTAGTATTTGCAGTCCGACTAATCAGGTGTCGCCTTACATATTTCTACAGCCAATCAAATCGTATCTAACTGGTTGACCGCATTCCCCTAAAGCAGTGTTGTTCAAACAGCCATTATGAGCAAATATGATCTTGTACTGTCAGACAACCTCACTATAGTATTTTGGCTATAATTTATTAAGTACCAGACCATTTGCGTAACACATAACATATTCTTTGTCAGCAAGTCTTAAGGTACAAGAATATATAAGTTTAATGGGGTTAAGTGGCTTCGTTCAAAATATGTATTATTCTAGGATAGTCGTGTATTTGTTTTTACCACTCGTTCACTTCTACACCACTGGATGTCTTCTGTACTGTCAGACTAATGTCAGGAGCTTAGACATAAATCAGTAGAATGTCATGTTTCCTAATAAGCATTCAACATGTTTTTTAAAACCTTACCTCGTATCGTTAGTGTTTTTTATCACTGTCTATTTGAAAAAAATCAAGCCTGCATGCCTTTCGCGTGGGGTGGCATTAATTTTAAATCGCGAAGCGACGTGGTAGCATTGCATGCGTTCCTCCGTGCATCTCTCTCTCTCTCTCTCTCTCTCTCTCTTCTAAGCCCGTCTGTCTTTTAGGTTAACGCAGTGTATATTGACATTAATGCTATATTATATCTAGGTCATTAAGCAGTGTGCTTATCAAGGTCGTCCTAGAAATACAGTACCAGTTTTATTTTTAGGAACGCGTGTAGTTTATGCAGAAGGAGCAGAAAAAGGGGTTTTCTGGTTCAGCCATTATGGCGTTCTACAACACAGCGTACGCTATTGGAAAGCACTGGTCTTACACCATTCTTCTTTATTTGTATTATTTCGTTCTACTTTACATTATGTTCTAATTTATATATGGGTATTAAGAATTTTTCACGACAAATTCTCCCCACTTAAAAACAGACATCATATGTCAGTTCCTAATTCTATATACACATAGAGAAATTTAATATTATTCCTGGTGATTATTCTGATTCTCATCACACGGATGGCGGCTTAGAAAATCAGCATCAACATTTCGCTGATTTTATTTTTATCATGGATTAATGCAGGTGGGTCAATTCAAAGTAAGCCCTACTGATGAAGGTGGCCTCAGACCTCTGCAATCCAGGAATCCATTTCAGTTATGTTACTGAACAGCTGCAAGGGTTACTGCTTGTCTTAATGCTGCTTAGCAATCAATATTCACCATTTCTCTTCTCTGAGTCTGCTCAACAACATGTCCCGAGAATATTAGATGTCCCTCAAATTGTACGTTATGAGGAGTTGATCTACATGGTGATATCTGAGTTGTGTAGGGGATCCAATAATTTCCTGATCAGCCTGAATAAACACTCGGACTATCCTCAATTCAAAAAGGCAACAATGGAGACACTCTGCTCCTCCGAAATGTTCACAGCCAACAATTGGTTTGATATCAGGCTTGATTGAATGTGGAAACACCCTTCTAATAATATTCTTATAATATGCCACTCAAATGGAGGCCATATTCATCAACACTATTTCCGCCTACCGACCATTTGGTGAATTAAGATAATATGTGGGGAAATGAATTTCTGCATCAGAAATCAATTCGCCCTTAGTTTTGCTATAATATGTGTGGGTGATCTCCATCCAGGGTCCGATCAATACTTCCCCTTGGACGGTGTAGGGTCGGGTGACTACCAATGTCACCAGTGCCCTTTTCATGCTAAATTAATAGCCATATTGTGAACCGCTGTGAGCATTTTCCGAATTGCTCACTCGTCCACTCCCCACTTTTCTTCTGTTACCAATTTGTTTCGGTTTTATCTTAGGCGGATCATCTTCAATGTCAATGTCAGCCAGCTCCCTAAATGCGGCTTCAAATTTTTCTTGGGCTGACTGGTCTGTGTTTCTATTGTCTCTGGGTGCCATAAGCAGAGTTGCGAATCTAATTATTTTTGGGGAAGACGGATTTTGGGAAGGTGAATACCTGTCCCCTGTGTCTACCTTATTAATTTTATTTCCCTTTTTATTTTTAGGCACACATTGTTTAGAATGCTTGGCTGGCATCTGATTATTATTTTCCCATTTTGGGGAATATACCTTGCTACATTGTTCACAGGCCCCCACAAATTGTGCAATATCAGCAGCTACCTGGTGCCAGTAATATTTTTCAGATGTCCTTTTACGTGTGGTTCCATTCCTCTGGTGTCCACCATCTGGTACAACATGTGATTGTGCCATCACTTCTTCTCTGTAGGCAGATGGAAGTACCAACTGTCCATATTTTTTTGATCCTGCTCTAGCTTTCCTGTAGAGCAGTCCCTCCTTCATATAAAATTGTCCTTTTCTAGGGATGTTATGGCTATTTGGCAATTAGCCAAAGCAAGGTTTTAATGATTTTCCTTTGCCTGGGCCTTTCTCATCTGTTTATGAGAATAATTTAGTGGTGGTATTTCCTCCCTACTAGGGGTCGACCTGACCTGGAGCGTGGCCATTGCCACAGGTTTTATAGGGCTCCCTAGAAAAACATATTTACTTCCTAACACCAGCGGGTAATTAGGGTCGTCACACACGGCTGCTCTAATCACTCCTTCCACGTACCTAGTCTTGACATTTATCTCGGCTACGGGAAGTGTCATGGTGGATATTCCCTTTACGGCCCCTTGTATCTCCACTTTCTCTGTGGTATACTGCTCAGGGTGCACTAGGGTTGCACTCACAACTGAGTCATATTCTAAACCTGAATCGTAAAGGCACCTAACCTTGGCACCATTACATGTCACTTCTTCACAGATGGGGGGATGTTGAAGATTTATATGATTCTCTGTCAGTTTCTTCTTCCCCTTGTCCACTGTTATCATGCATGCCGCGTGATATGGAGGAACTTTCCTACCACATTCACTAGTATTATGATTATGCATCCGGCATATTTGACAATATTTTCCTTCCTGTCTGAAGGATTTCCTGTCATCATATTTCCTTTCATTGAATTGTGGGGTTTTATTTTTATTATCATAACGTGGTCTATCAAACTGATGCTTACCTTTGTTTTGATCTCTATGATCAAACTCATTAAAGTTTGTGGTGCCTTAAAATTGTCTACCTGCCTCTTCTTATTACCAGTTACCTCTGCTTGAGCTGCTTGATATCTTTCAGCAACATTTAGTAACTCACCCAGCCTCTCTGCACCTTGTTCCATGAGAAACTTTCTCAGGTCTGGAGCCATGGACTCTCTTAGTTGTTCTATAAGGATCATTTCCTTAAGATCTTGGGTTTTCCCCAGAGAAGTCCATTTCTCCAAGTATGTCTCTAACCGTGCAGAGAACTGGTGATATGTTTCACCTGACAGTAGTTTAGCATTCCTAAATTTTTTTCTATAAAATTCTCCATTCTTTTCATATCTTAACAAAAGAGCCTGCTTTAACATGTCATAATTTTCTTGATCATCTCTGCTCATCTTGGCGAAAACTTCATAAGCTGTACCACGAAGCCCTTGAGATAACTTTAAACTCCACCTTTCTCTCTCTAACCCATACGTGGTAGCTAACAGTTCATATCTATTTAGATAGCTCTCAATATCATCGTCTTTCTCAACAAAATGATCTAGATGAAAATTCATAGCTGAGGTTGAGGCTCCCTGACTAGCAGTGGCATCGGAGGTAAAAGGACTGGCACCATTTTCAGGAGCATGGCTTTGACATTCCAACTCCCTTAGTCGTAATTCGTGCTCCCTCTGTAATCTCTTATCTTCTGCTTCCCTCTCTGCAGCCAATCGCTTGTCTTCTTTTTCAGCAGCTTGCCTTCTTTCCTCTGCTTCCCTTTCTGCAGCTTGTCTCTTTTCTTCTCTTTCTGTCTCCAATTGTAACTTCTTAGCCTCAGCCTCTAATGCCCTAGCCTCTTTGTCAGCCTCAATCTGCAACCTCTTAGCCTCAGCCTCTAATTGTAACTTCTTAATTTCCTTTTCAGCCTCTAACTTTCTTTCAGCCTCTTTTTCTAATCTTTCAGATTCTAATTTTCTTTCTGCTTCAAATTTTCTTTCTTCACGTTCAATAAATTTGTCACATTCAGTAGTGACATAAGCAATCATAACTTGCCCGTCCATTCCTAACTCTTTAGCAGCCTGCATAGCAGCAGATCGAAATTTTGCGAGGTCCGCCATTTTCTAACAGGCAAATGTATACAATATTTAACTAAACAATTTTATCTCTGACTAACTAACTAAGGACAACCACAAGCACTGAGAGCTCAACCTTATTTTTCCACCCAAGAATACCTTTTAAATTTTTATAATTTCCAGAAGTGAATTACTCCCAATATATATGCTAGGGGAAGGTTCAATATCCCGGGAGCGAGACCCCAATATATGTGGTAAGTTGGGATTATATAAATATTTATAGGGGACTTAGTGTACTGACTGAGATCAGCTGTGAAGGTATCTGTATATAATATGTGTGGTGTGTTACAGATGACCTTACTTTGCTACCACATTTAGACCTCAGTCAGACTTATTCTGGAATATTGTGATGACTACGTTGAATGTCTAGGGTTATGATATTGATGAAGTGTAAGTTCACAACAACAACAACAGACAAATACTTTATTTAAGATTCATAACACTTTACAACACTATGACAAGCACATACATATAACACTCTAGAAGACTATCTTAAGTAAGTCAAGTGTTAACGTTTAAATTGTGTATTAATTTCTTTCAAGAATAGATATCCTGATCCAGCAACAGAGTGAATCAGGAATCACAATCAAATGTAAATACAATGTCTATGTACAAAAATTATACAAAGGATCTTTGTCCTGACATGTAATATTATTACAATATGTGTGTAGTGTTATGCTCTGGTATTAAGAGGTAATACTGGCTTTTGAAGCTATGTTGTTGTTTGTCATCACGACTTCATGTGTTTGTTAATGGTGGAAATAATCTTGAAGGGTTCACAGTTCTTTTATTTGTAAACAATAAGTGCCCCTCTTGCTTTAGTATTACAGTCAAATTGTTAAAGGGGTTTATACAAGGATGAGCTGCTCTTGCTGACACAGTCTTAACTTAGGTGTCTGCGGCAGGAAAACTGTCTCCTCTGCTCGCTTGCTTCTCAGTTATCTTGAACTACACCACTGGTCGATATCTTGGCCAAGGAGTCTGCTGCCAGCCTTCTGGATCCAGCAAAACTCAGACCAGGTGCTGCTCTAATACTTCAGTACCACGGTCCCTGAAACAAGAAGGTTGTACCTCCTTCTTCAGAACTAATATATAATCTATTTCCACACTGAAGTACAGGACATTACAAACACAGAGTTCAGCGCTGTATGCCAACTACTAGCTTCTCATGTGACAATATACCAGTATTCCTCTCCCTAATGGTTACAACGCCTCTGCAATTCCAGCTGTACTTCCTTCTATACAATAAGATAGGTGTCATGTTACTAAATGGCAATCCCATATATGCTAATGCAGTTATACTCCTCTCTGACAAGCTTTTACATGGTGGAGCAATATCTAGGCTTTGCCTTCTGTTTGCTACTGAACCACACACATACAGACACAATTTATCAATTCATATTCAATTTTCATATTTTTTTTTTTTTTTTTTTTTTTTGCGTACGCCCGTTAATACTCGAGGCGAAATCTCAGGTTATTATTTTTTTTTTTTTTAATGTCTAACCTGACATTGATTTTACGTGAGTATCCCTTTATTTCTTGTACAGAGACAGGTGTCCCTCGCCATTCAGGAAAATACTCTCCGATTTCGGAGGTACCCATTGCAGCTGGGTCGGCTCAGGAGCCGCCAGTCCCTGGTCGACGACACTCCTTCAAATGTCCTCGCCAGGTCTCAAGTTAATCCAGTCCAAATCCCGGTCGACGAAAAATCCTCAAATGCCGTCGCCCGGGTTTGATCCTGTATCACCCGGTCGCCAGAGCGGTGTTGTAACCACTACGCTAGCGCGGCTCCCTATGTCTAGCTTACCACAATTCAAGGAAATATACACAAGTACGTTGACTGGCGATGAATTCTGGCACAATTTTGATCTGCCTTATCCCAGGCTTTTATTTAGAAAAATATTAGCTTGTACTCAACGCACTTGCTTCTTACAAATTGGATTTTCAAAACTGGCCCTGAACTGACGCTTCTATTTGCCTATATCGAACGCTCTAACCAATGAGACCATGTTTACAAGAGCCTTTGAAAAAACTTTACCCATCCTATCGTAACCATTATCAACCAACTAGTATTTGCAGTCCGACTAATCAGGTGTCGCCTTACATATTTCTACAGCCAATCAAATCGTATCTAACTGGTTGACCTCATTCCCTTAAAGCAGTGTTGTTCAAACAGCCATTATGAGCAAATATGATCTTGTACTGTCAGACAACCTCACTATAGTATTTTGGCTATAATTTATTAAGTACCAGACCATTTGCGTAACACATAACATATTCTTTGTCAGCAAGTCTTAAGGTACAAGAATATATAAGTTTAATGGGGTTAAGTGGCTTCGTTCAAAATATGTATTATTCTAGGATAGTCGTGTATTTGTTTTTACCACTCGTTCACTTCTACACCACTGAATGTCTTCTGTACTGTCAGACTAATGTCAGGAGCTTAGACATAAATCAGTAGAATGTCATGTTTCCTAATAAGCATTCAACATGTTTTTTAAAACCTTACCTCGTATCGTTAGTGTTTTTTATCACTGTCTATTTGAAAAAAATCAAGCCTGCATGCCTTTCGCGTGGGGTGGCATTAATTTTAAATCGCGAAGCGACGTGGTAGCATTGCATGCGTTCCTCCGTGCATCTCTCTCTCTCTCTCTCTCTCTCTTCTAAGCCCGTCTGTCTTTTAGGTTAACGCAGTGTATATTGACATTAATGCTATATTATATCTAGGTCATTAAGCAGTGTGCTTATCAAGGTCGTCCTAGAAATACAGTACCAGTTTTATTTTTAGGAACGCGTGTAGTTTATGCAGAAGGAGCAGAAAAAGGGGTTTTCTGGTTCAGCCATTATGGCGTTCTACAACACAGCGTACGCTATTGGAAAGCACTGGTCTTACACCATTCTTCTTTATTTGTATTATTTCGTTCTACTTTACATTATGTTCTAATTTATATATGGGTATTAAGAATTTTTCACGACAATTGGACGTTTACAGACTGGACAGTCACAAAGTGTAGTGGCCAGACAATTTAATGTAGTTAGAAGCACCATTAGTCGCCTTTGGAGGCGATTTCAAGAAACTAGCTCAGTGGCAGACAGGCCGCGCAGTGGAAGACCCAGAGTCACAACTCCTGCCGAAGACCGCTTCATACGTCTGCGTCACCTCAGGAATCGACTTGCATCTGCATCCTCCACAGTCCAGTCAATGTCAGCAGCTCGTCGAATTTCAGATCAAACGGTCAGGAACCGGCTGCACGACTCTGGTCTTTGGGCTAGAAGACCCTACAGAGGTCCTGTTCTTACGGACCGGCATCGCCAGAACCGACTGCAGTGGGCGAACCAGCATCGTCAATGGACACTTGGGAATGACTGGAGACGGGCTTGGTTTAGTGATGAATCATTTTTTGTGCTCCAGCGACACGATAGACGGAGAAGACAACAACAACAGATCCAACGGCTAATCGGATCCATGTCAAGGAGATGTCGTTCTCTGATAGAGGCCAGAGGAGGCCATACACCTTACTGAAACGGAGGCCTCAGTCGCAAAGAATAAAAGTCCAAACCAAATTTAATGAACATCATTTCATTGTTAAAGTCTGAAAGTTTCTTCATGCGAAGATTAAAACATTAATTCCTTAAAATAAAATTTTGGTACAAGTTTGAAATTTGGTGTCCATTACCACTGCAATAATGTTGCGTTTCTTTTTTTGAACAGTATTGTAACACCAATCACTTTGGTCTCTAAAATTTGTTTTTTCCATACACTTGCGACTGAGTAAGATGTTTCCATTGTGTATACAGATAGGTCTGTAATCCGTGGTGAGAGATCAGGTTATGGCTTCTCTGCTAGGATACAAGGCAGAATCGTCATTTCTTGAACATAGTGGGGTTTACAAGATAACAACTTCCAGCATGAGAATGGAGGTAGAGGCAGTTATTGCAACCTTAAGGTGGCTAACTTAAGCTTCAGTAACAAAGGCAGTCATCGTGTCAGATTCTCAGTCCAAGGTTCGAAAGGTTCAAAATCGTTGATAACGGCAAGAAAGAAAAACATTCAAAGAAGCTTCAAGTCTGCAGGAGCTGGTGTGGATCTACTGTCATGCAGAGGTATGCGGTAATGAGAGAGTTGACAGACTAGCATCACTAGCACCCATAGTGGGGACACTGGATATGGATAAGGGAGAAATACTGAGAACAATTAATTATTGCCTGTTAGAGAATGACACTGCAATAGATGAATCATCTAGGTTAAGTCTGTTGGAATTTGGCATCAAACGTAAAGCTAGCAGAGATGAACGTATGAGAGGATGCATCCGTCGTGTATACAACCAGCAAGCTACAGGAACAGTAAACATTCACACTCTTTGACATATACTAAGGGAGAGTAAGTACCTATGGGTTTGCCCGGAGTGCAATGATGTCGATTCTGTTCAACAATAACAGTAACAATAAGATGTTTCCATAACTTATTTTCATTCACCTAGAAAGACCAAAAAAAAAACAACAACAAAAAACAGACTAATGAGCGTTTTTGTGAATGCTTTTCAAAATGTTTTTTCAGATAAATAATTTGTAAAGAGCTGTAGAAAATATTTTCATGATTGTAATCTAGTTTCATAAAACAATGCTTAAATAAATACTCTAGTCTGCTAGGGCTGGGCAGTCAACAAACATGAAAAGACGTCTCTGTTAGGAGATTATATACAGTAGACAGCACAAAGGTAATGTCTTTGTGAATTCAATCTCAAAAGCGTCTTCGTCTGTTTGTTCTAGAATTTTCCGTGAGGTTTGGGGGTGACAGGTGAGTATTTAAGTAAACAGATAATTGTGAGCACAGTTTTGCTGTCTAAAGACATTCACGGCTGTTTGCTGTTTGATTTTGAATAGCACTGATGGGTGTTTCAAGTAATAATCTCTCTGTCGTCGTCTGTTTCTCATGTTTACTCTTAAGTCATGTGTTAGTCTTTAAAAAGAGAGAGAGAGAGAGAGAGAGAGACCCTGGCGGAAGAAGGGAGACACCAGAGAATCCCGTTTCCTTGCCATATCTCCATTTCCTGGACTTGGGTTCACCAGAATGACAACAGAGATCTGTCTAATCGACTTGTATCTTTAAAGATAAACTTTTACTTCCATTTAGATTAACTCATACTTTGACATCATAACCGTAAGCAGGTGAAAGTATTGAAAATACTTCATGAAAGACCACAGCAATGGATTTGAAAATATTGAGGGTAACGACAAAGAAACAGAGAATAACCACCGACAACGATTACAAGATTACTCTTGTAAAACACATTGGAACATGTATAATCACCTACATCATGGCAGCAATATAGACAATGTTGGAACATGTAGAATCATATACATCATGGCAGCAATATAGACAATGTTGGAACATGTATAATCATCTACATCATGGCAGCAATATAGACAATGTTGGAACATGTAGAATCATATACATCATGGCAGCAATATAGACAATGTTGGAACATGTATAATCATCTACATCATGGCAGCAATATAGACAATGTTGGAACATGTAGAATCATATACATCATGGCAGCAATATAGACAATGTTGGAACATGTAGAATCATATATATCATGGCAGCAATATAGACAATGTTGGAACATGTAGAATCATATACATCATGGCAGCAATATAGACAATGTTGGAACATGTAGAATCATATACATCATGGCAGCAATATGGACAACGTTGGAACATGTATAATCATATACATCATGGCAGCAATATAGACAATGTTGGAACATGTAGAATCATATACGAGTACATCATGGCAGCAATATAGACAACACTGGAAGTTGTAGAATCATATACGAGTACATCATGGAAGCAATATAGACAACATTGGAAGATGTAGAATCATATACGAGTACATCATGGCATCAATATAGACAACATTGGAACATGTATAATCATCTACATCATGGCAGCAATATAGACAATGTTGGAACATGTAGAATCATATACATCATGGCAGCAATATAGACAATGTTGGAACATGTAGAATCATATACATCATGGCAGCAATATAGACAACATTGGAACATGTAGAATCATATACATCATGGCAGCAATATGGACAACGTTGGAACATGTATAATCATATACATCATGGCAGCAATATAGACAATGTTGGAACATGTAGAATCATATACATCATGGCAGCAATATAGACAATGTTGGAACATGTAGAATCATATACATCATGGCAGCAATATAGACAATGTTGGAACATGTAGAATCATATACATCATGGCAGCAATGTAGACAATGTTGGAACATGTAGAATCATATACATCATGGCAGCAATATGGACAACGTTGGAACATGTATAATCATATACATCATGGCAGCAATATAGACAATGTTGGAACATGTAGAATCATATACGAGTACATCATGGCAGCAATATAGACAACATTGGAAGTTGTAGAATCATATACGAGTACATCATGGAAGCAATATAGACAACATTGGAAGATGTAGAATCATATACGAGTACATCATGGCATCAATATAGACAACATTGGAACATGTATAATCATCTACATCATGGCAGCAATATAGACAATGTTGGAACATGTAGAATCATATACATCATGGCAGCAATATAGACAATGTTGGAACATGTAGAATCATATACATCATGGCAGCAATATAGACAATGTTGGAACATGTAGAATCATATACATCATGGCAGCAATATGGACAACGTTGGAACATGTATAATCATATACATCATGGCAGCAATATAGACAATGTTGGAACATGTAGAATCATATACGAGTACATCATGGCAGCAATATAGACAACATTGGAAGTTGTAGAATCATATACGAGTACATCATGGAAGCAATATAGACAACATTGGAAGATGTAGAATCATATACGAGTACATCATGGCATCAATATAGACAACATTGGAACATGTATAATCATCTACATCATGGCAGCAATATAGACAATGTTGGAAGATGTAGAATCATATACATCATGGCTGCAATATAGACAACATTGGAAGATGTAGAATCATATACATCATGGCTGCAATATAGACAACATTGGAAGATGTAGAATCATATACACCATGGCAGCAATATAGACAACATTGGAAGATGTAGAATCATATACATCATGGCAGCAATATAGACAACATTGGAAGATGTAGAATCATATACATCATGGCTGCAATATAGACAATGTTGGAAGATGTAGAATCATATACATCATGGCAGATATAGACAACATTGGAAGATAAAAAATCATATACATCAAGGCAGCAATATAAACAACGTTGGAAGATGTAGAATCATATACATCATGGCTGCAATATAGACAACATTGGAAGATGCAGAATTATATACAAGTACATCATGGCAGCAATATAGACAACATTGGAAGATGTAGAATCATATACATCATGGCAGCAATATAGACAATGTTGGAAGATGTAGAATCATATACATCATGGCAGCAATATAGACAACATTGGAAGATGTAGAATCATATACATCATGGCAGCAATATAGACAATGTTGGAACATGTAGAATCATATACATCATGGCTGCAATATAGACAACGTTGGAAGATGTAGAATCATATACATCATGGCTGCAATATAGACAACATTGGAAGATGTAGAATCATATATATCATGGCAGCAATATAGAGAACATTGGAAGATGTAGAATCATCTACATCATGGCAGCAATATAGACAATGTTGGAAGATGTAGAATCATATACATCATGGCTGCAATATAGACAATGTTGGAAGATGTAGAATCATATACATCATGGCAGCAATATAGACAACATTGGAAGATGTAGAAGCATATACATCATGGCAGCAATATAGACAACGTTGGAAGATGTAGAATCATATACATCATGGCTGCAATATAGACAACGTTGGAAGATGTAGAATCATATACATCATGGCTGCAATATAGACAACATTGGAAGATGTAGAATCATATATATCATGGCAGCAATATAGACATTATTGGAAGATGAAGAATCATATACATCATGGCTGCAATATAGACAACGTTGGAAGATGTAGAATCATATACATCATGGCTGCAATATAGACAACGTTGGAAGATGTAGAATCATATACATCATGGCTGCAATATAAACAACATTGGAAGATGTAGAATCATATACATCATGGCTGCAATATAGACAACGTTGGAAGATGTAGAATCATATACATCATGGCTGCAATATAGACAACATTGGAAAATGTAGAATCATATACATCATGGCTGCAATATAGACAACGTTGGAAGATGTAGAATCATATACATCATGGCTGCAATATAGACAACATTGGAAGATGTAGAATCATATATATCATGGCAGCAATATAGACAACATTGGAAGATGTAGAATCATCTACATCATGGCAGCAATATAGACAATGTTGGAAGATGTAGAATCATATACATCATGGCTGCAATATAGACAACATTGGAAGATGTAGAATCATGTACATCATGGCTGCAATATAGACTACATTGGAAGATGTAGAATCATAAACATCATGGCAGCAATGTAGACAACATTGGAAGATGTAGAATCATATACATCATGGCAGCAATATAGACAACGTTGGAAGATGTAGAATCATATACATCATGGCTACAATATAGACAACGTTGGAAGATGTAGAATCATATACATCATGGCTGCAATATAGACAACATTGGATGATGTAGAATCATATATATCATGGCAGCAATATAGACAACATTGGAAGATGTAGAATCATATACATCATGGCTGCAATATAGACAATGTTGGAAGATGTAGAATCATATACATCATGGCAGATATAGACAACATTTGAAGATGTAAAATCATATACATCATGGCAGCAATATAGACAACGTTGGAAGATGTAGAATCATATACATCATGGCTGCAATATAGACAACGTTGGAAGATGTAGAATCATATACATCATGGCTGCAATATAGACAACATTGGAAGATGTAGAATCATATATATCATGGCAGCAATATAGACAACATTGGAAGATGTAGAATCATATACATCATGGCTGCAATATAGACAACGTTGGAAGATGTAGAATCATATACAACATGGCTGCAATATAGACAACGTTGGAAGATGTAGAATCATATACATCATGGCTGCAATATAGACAACATTGGAAGATGTAGAATCATATACATCATGGCAGCAATATAGACAACGTTGGAAGATGCAGAATCATATACATCATGGCTGCAATATAGACAACGTTGGAAGATGTAGAATCATATACATCATGGCAGCAATATAGACAACGTTGGAAGATGTAGAATCATATACATCATGGCTGCAATATAGACAACATTGGAAGATGTAGAATCATATACATCATGGCTGCAATATAGACAACGTTGGAAGATGTAGAATCATATACATCATGGCTGCAATATAGACAACATTGGAAGATGTAGAATCATATATATCATGGCAGCAATATAGACAACATTGGAAGATGTAGAATCATATACATCATGGCTGCAATATAGACAACGTTGGAAGATGTAGAATCATATACATCATAGCTGCAATATAGACCACGTTGGAAGATGTAGAATCATATACATCATGGCTGCAATATAGACAACGTTGGAAGATGTAGAATCATATACATCATGGCTGCAATATAGACAACATTGGAAGATGTAGAATCATATACATCATGGCTGCAATATAGACAACGTTGGAAGATGTAGAATCATATACATCATGGCTGCAATATAGACAACATTGGAAGATGTAGAATCATATATATCATGGCAGCAATATAGACAACATTGGAAGATGTAGAATCATATACATCATGGCTGCAATATAGACAACGTTGGAAGATATAGAATCATATACATCATGGCAGCAATATAGACAACGTTGGAAGATGTAGAATCATATACATCATTGCAGCAATATAGACAACATTGGAAGATGTAGAATCATATACATCATGGCTGCAATATAGGTCTGGAAAACAGGGACAACACCAACGGAGTGGAGAGGAGGAGTGGTTGTCAGGTTGCCGGGGAGGGGAGATCTTGCGGATTGCAATAGTTTGAGAGGAGGGGCTCTTCTCTCGGTTCCCGGCAAAATGCTGGGCAGGATGGTTATACAGAGAGTCTCAGGGGCAGTGGACCACGGGCTGGGGAAGGGGCAGGCAGGATTTGGAAAGAACAGAGGATGTGTAGATCATATATTTACCCTCAGGAGTATTATAGAGCAGTGCTCGGAGTGGCAAGGACGGCTGAACATTAATTTCGTTGATTTTGAAAAGGCTTTTGACGGTACACATAGGGACAGTTTATGGAAAATACTGAGGGCTTATGGAATTCCAAGCTGCATAGTGTCAATCATAAAAAGCCGTTATGCCAGCTTTGCGTGTGGCATTGGGCAGAGCAGCCTGACCTTTGAAGTGAAGACGGGAGTGCGGCAAGGATGCCCCTTGTCAACCACTCTATTTTTAACAGTCATAGACTGGGTGATGCGCCAGACAACAGAGGGCAATCTAAGAGGAATAAGATGGACTGCATTTTCTACATTGGAAGATCTGGAATATGTAGATGACATTGCACTGCTGGCACATTCACATCAACACATCCAGGAAAAAACGGATAGACTTAATAAGTTTAGCCAGCAGGTGGGCTTGAACATCACCCTCAAGAAGACAGAGGTCATGACGCTCAATGTGAGCAACCCTGAGCCCATATCAGTAAGGAATCAGCAACCGGTACAGACAGATGCCTTCACATACCTAGGATGCATAGTAATACCAGACGGCGGAGCAAGCAAAGACATCAACAACAGAATGAACAAAGCAAGAACAGCCTTCTTTAGTCTAAACAACATCTGGAAGTCCTCTCAGTACAACACAAGCACAAAATTAGGATTATATCAGAGCTGTGTGCTTTCTGTGCTTCTCTATGGCGCGGAGAGCTGGAGAGTTACAGAGAAGGACATGTCGAAATTGTCCTCTTTTCACACAACATGCCTAAGAAAAATTCTCCGAATCTTTTTGCCGAATACCATCACCAACCAAGATCTGCTTACTCGGAGCAGGCAAGAGGACATGCACACCATCATAGCTGGCAGACGCTGGAGCTGGGTTGGCCATGTCCTCAGAAGAGACCCCGATGCCATCACAAGAACAGCTATGCTATGGACCCCTGAAGGAAAACGAAAGAAAGGCCGACCAAAAACAACTTGGCGGAGGACTGTGGAGGCTGAGATGCAAAGAATGAACCAGAGTTGGGGCACTGTACGAAGGATGGCCGCCTACCGAGCAAAGTGGAATCAATTTGTTGTTGCCCTACAAGACGCCACCAGGCGTAATGGTTACTGACTGCTTTGACGGTCGGCGGCTAAGGATCAACGAAGAAGAAGATATTAGCCGTAGATATATTTATAAGGTGACAAATATCAATGCCAGGTGGGCCCTTGACGACGTAAGGTGCCCCAAATACGAGTAAGAGAGCAAAAATTACAGGCTGTGACCACGCTCTGCAAAACAAAACGAACTGTACAGCCAACAAATCTCCCCTCATTCTATCATTCTCTCCCTAGATCAAAACACACCCCACACCTTCTCTCACCCTCTCTGATTAGCCTTACGATTCACACAGGTAAACACCCAGCCCTGCGTGAACGCGTTCCAAGCAGCGCGAAGATTTCCCCCGAGACATCTAAAGGCTAAATTATTCACACCCCCTCCTGCCATACCCACTGTGGTAAAAGATGAAAGAAACGTTATGTATCCAACAAGTTAAATATAACCTAGGAATAATACCGAATGGGAATTGAGTGAGGGCCCAAGTGATATTTACCCAAAATCAGGATTAACATTGAATGAGTTTACAAAATTTGCATTTCGCTAAACCTCATTGTTTATCCCTAGCAAAAAAAAAACTCTTTTCAGAAAATATAATACACCCGACCAGGTGGAAAACTTTGGTCAATAAAATATACATCAGCTCACACTCCAGTCTCTCGAAAAATCCATTCTAGGCGTAACTCCTAGCGAATTTTAAATTTGTAGCGCGCTTAAGACAAAAAAAGGATCAGAACTCCCGGTCACACACAAAAATACCTTACATTAAGATATATATATATATATATATATATATATATATATATATATCTATATATATGTATCTATATATAGATAGATAGATATATATATATATATATATATATATATATATATCGACTTTATCAGCAAGCTAAAAAAAAAAGGAAAAACCCCAATAAACTAACTAAGTAAATGTGCTTACCAAATTTAAGAATCAAAGTCCACACACACCGTTATTAGCTTTCAACTGAATAGCACTTTGCAATTCAGGCAAGGATTCAAAGAGAAGCAAATGGTACTGAGTATAAAGACATCAGGCTTAAATAGCAAGAAAAGTCTATAGATGTTCGGCGAGCGTTTTCAGCCCGCTCAAAAAGAAACAAAATCAGACGTAAGACCACGGGAAAGCTTCCCCGGCCGCCTCGAGAGACGGGGGAAAGCGACGTAACATTAGCAACGCTTTTCAAAGAGAAGCCTGCGTTCGGGATGAAACCGAGGACGAGTAACATAAAAGGGCAGGCGTTAAATAGCAAGGGTGTCAGAAATGCCGCTATTCCACGTGCAAAGGGGTGGCCTTAGCCAGGCCCACGCACGATTGACGGGACTAACAACAGAATTAGAGCTATTAGAGCTATAAGTCAGAAAAAAATTGGGGTAGACAAGAAATATTAAACAAAACAGGACAGACCACTCAGATCAAAGTGTCAGACATCTAAATAAAATCATGACACTAATGTGAAACTGATGACAAGAACCAGACAAGTGGCAATGGAACAAGAGATGACAAGAACCAAACAAGTACTTGTAGAACAAGAGATGGTAAAAAGACGCTGATGACGGATAGGACACACACCGAGTAAACCTGTTTATAGCATCACAAGGCAGTATTTGTTCTGGACTCCACAGGGTAAGACGTGCAGAGGGAGACAAAAGAACACATGGACAAGAAAACTGGAAACAGACATGACACAAATAAGGAAGATATGGAACGACCTTGAGCTGATAGCACTGGAAGAAAGACTTGGCACACGTTTCTTGAAGGCCTAAGCTCCTTAGAGAGCTAAAGGATATAAATGAATGCTAAGAAGATGAGGGAGAAGTGGTTATATTCTGTTTTGATTTTGTAACACACCTGCAACATTAAATTGTGTAGACAAAAGGTAAGTAACAAAACTCGAGGAGACTTTTTTGAAAATATACTATTTTATGATGAAGAAGCGATGTCGCAAATATTGTCTTTAGAAAACACCACAGCGTGCTTTCAGGTACAATAGACGAATTATGAACAACAACAAAATTAGCCAGTAAAAAAACACTTTAATGCTTGTAGCTAGCTGTTATATTTAAAATTCATAACAGGTGTGTATTATATAGCGTTAGCTCAGCGTGGCTCTGAGTTTGTTTATTTTTACACGGGTCACTGGAAAAGACTGGTGAGCTACGTTAAGCCGTCATGCTTGGCTGGATCTCGTGAGACAGGTGACTGGTGGGAGAGAAGAAAGGAGAGGTATGGTGTGTTCTCATGGCGAGTGTATTGTGTTTGAGCTCCTGAGATTTATATGATTTTGTGATTGATTCCTTTATGATACCAATTTCTGTACTTCAAGATCTTTTGTGAGGGGTACTAGATATATGCATGTGAAAGGAAGTATGCATTTCTTTGAACTGATTAAATAAATATGAGGAAAACTGTCGGGGACAATGTACTATCTATTGACGCTACATACCGATACTGAGGACGATATATATATATATTATGCCATACGCTATAATGGCTTCCATGTTGATACTTATGGAGCTGTGTTTATGTTAATAAACGTTATTTAACTATCCACTCGGCCTTCGTGGTGATCAGGATATTTTTGGTGTATTGCTGTGTGCGTTGTTCAGCTGTATGTCCCTACACTAACTTGGCCAGAGTAACTCAAGAAGTTACAGATGAAATAAAATAAGAACAGCGCAACAGATAAATGGGGGCCAAGCCACAGATAAATGGGGCCAAGCCACAGAAGAATGAGGGCCTAAAGCGGGGATCCTGAGTTTTGTACGGTTTCCTTGATGTCAGGAGTATGTTTTCAAGTCTTTGGACTTCGTTTTTCATGCAGTACAGAATTTTTCAAAATGGCGGTGTGTGTCGTCGGCTGAAACGAAAGAACAGTTTCATCAATACCTCTCAGGATGGTCGGTGAATTCATGGGCGTTCTTTAGTTTTTTGCATCTGATTTTTTCAAATTAAGGGGCCGGCGAACATAGCTGAGTGTTTACTGCCTTAATTGAATTAACCAGATTCTTTATTTGTCTAGTTTTGAAAGTCCTGTTATTTGGCAAGTTTGTTATTGTTGTTAAGTTACTTGTAATTTTATTTAGTTTTTCTGCATTTTTGTTTGTTAAATTGTTGGTCTATTCTTGCTATCCCTTGGTTATTAGATGTCATATATGTTGTAAAATTGTCATTGTCTTGTCATAAGTGTGGTAGAGCTAAATTTATTGTTTCTTTCCATTTTCTTTTTTCTTCTACAGTTCATATATTTCTGCCTTGGTTGTTCATTGGTATTTTCTTCAGTTAGCTCTTTCACTGTATACTGTCATCTTGTTCGTATCTATTTTTTTTTTGTTCCTATATAACATCAAATATTACATGCAGTTGATTGATTTTGATTGGTGAAATAATTGTTGCTAATATTGCTCACATTTTTTTGGGGGATATTATATTTGAATTGTTATTGGACCATTTGAGTCACAATATTAGTGAAATATGTCTGACGTGGAATATTTCATTGGAAAAGGCAAAGAATGGGGTAAGGAAGGCAAAGCTCTTGATGAATATGTCTTGTTCCATATAAAGGCAGAAGCAGAAGAGTACAGAGTGGGACAAGAAAAGAGGGAGGAGATAATAAAGGCCACGAATTTACTTCATGAAGAGATAAGGTTACTGCAATTACAGACCACTCCTGATGGTCCAGAACTGACAAGACTAGAATTGGAACTTGCTGATTCCAAGGCATTACTAGAACTGAATAATTTTGAACTTTATGTTCTTAGTGCTCGCCAGAAAGAGGATGATGTAAGCTCATTAAAAAAAATACTTAACAAAGAAAAGAGTGTAAGTGGTGAACTTGAAAAGCTTAATACTGCTTTAAAGACAGACTGTCATGCACAGGTGGCTCAGATTCAAGAACTGACATCTGAGGTTTCTCTTTTGAAATTAAAGGTTGATATGATAGAAGTGGCAAGAGATTAGGAAGAATTGGCTCAGAAGAGGAGAGTAGAAGAAATGGCTCTTGAGGAAAAAAAATGGCACAGGCTCAAGCTGAAATAAAGAGATTACAAGAGGTGGCAATTAGAGAGGAACAGAAAAGAGAATTGAAATGTATGGAATATGAGGCAAAAGTGGCAGTACTTGAGCTAGAAAATCAAAAACTCAGATGCCTTCAAAGTCAACAAGAAAATTTGACTTCTGATAAGTTAGCTAATTTTGGGGCATTACTCATTGAGAAGAGTAAAAATGTAAACATTGAAGAGGTAAATAAGAGGCAGAGTGAAGAAATTTCACTCAAAGATTTGGAAATTGCTAAATTAAGTAACAGGGTTGATGGTTTGCTGGATGTTTTATTAAACAAGAATATTTTGTCAAACATTAGTTATGAAAAAAACTAATGTACAACATGCCAGTGGTACTAAATGTGACAAAAACAGGTCAGCAAAACCTGAAAAAGTAAAAATATCATGTCGAGGCAGACACAACTACCCTCGACATCACCCTGATACCAGTGTGCCTGGCCAAAACAATACTGCCTCTTCTGGGAGTAAGTCATGGAGACAAGATCACAGTACATCTACTCTTAAGAGTGTAGATGTGGTTGTCAAATGTGACACAAAATTTACTGCTAAGAGTCATGGTGTTACACGTAGATTTGGTGATAAAGATGGTAAAAATAACTTACCTAGTCAAACTAATACCAGTGCATCTGGAAAAAAATGCTTAACTATGCCTATTAAGCTGTCTTCTACGACATGCTCCAAACCTACAGGCTTGAATGGGAATAGTTATCACACTAAGTTCAATCAGAATGATACATCTTCAAATAACAATATGACACCCATGAGAAAGAAAAATGACTATGTTTCTCATGTGACTAATGGTGCTTACCACCCCTGCTCACAGTTTCGTGACAATGGGATGACTTATGGTGGTAAAGGTGCATACTCATGCACCGTGCTGGTGCAAAATCTGCAACCAGGCACTACATGGCAGGTACTGAGTGAATTTTTTTCAATTCAATGCTGACGTAAAATTTGTACGTCTTTTGCCTATCAATAGTTTCAAGGATAGGGAGGCACTTATTTATTTTTACTCAGATGTAGATGCACGCATGGTTGTCGAGCGTGACAACGGAGAATAATTTCGAGATTATTGTCTTGATGTGCAGTTGATACATCATTCAGCGTCACACAAATGTTAATGCGTTCTCGTCATTATTTCAGTTTGCTTCAGGTATCTTCTTGAGAACACGTTCAGAGGCTTCCTGTACTAATTATTCTTTTTACAGGTTTGCAGTCTTTTAGGTCTAGTCAGTTTCTACAGAAAATGCTTGCCTTATATTTCAGATATTACGTCAGTTCTGTCTTCGTGAGAAAGAAAGAACTCGCCAAACAAAATTGTTTCTTCACATGGTTGTCATGTTCCGTTAAATATAATAAAATGCTGTTTTTCAAAATCACCAATTTTGAGATTACCTGACGCTCGATTTCCATTTATCCTTACAGTAGACGCCTCTGGATCAGGAATCGGTGGGACGCTTCTTCAAGAATTCGATGGTTGGTTGCAGATTTAAGAATGAGAGGGCTGCCAGGGCAGCGCTGGCACTTCTGCCCTACGAGTATTCAATTAGAGCTATCAACGGCAGTCAGAATGTTTTGGCGGACGTCCTATCCCGCTGTGTCAAAGACCCTGCGCCACCAATCAACTCGAGAATTGCAGACGACTTGGAATGTTTAAATTAACCGATGAACTGACGTCGTTACTTGGTGACCATGGAATATTGATCTTATGTTAACATTTTTGTCCCACAATATTCAAATACAATAGAATTATCAAGGGTGTTGCTGATATCCCAGCGTAAAGGATACCGTAACCTGCTACCACATACTAAAACTGAGAACTGTTTTGGTTTGTCGCATATCTGATGAAGACCTTTCAAGGACTTTTGTAACACTGCTTACAACGATTAATCGGCTCACACGGCACCTGATGAATACTTCAATGCTCCATATCGTAAAATAACTCTTTCAACTCAGTGCATTTCATGCATATATGCCTTATTGACAGTGATCATATTCGATCTATAGACTAACAAACGCACATTCTGTGAGATAATGCAAATGCTGTGAATTGAGCATACATTCTGCAGACTTTTCGGTTTATTTCAATATGAAGAACTGCAACTACATATGAAGAGACGTAACTCTTAAATAACTCTCAGGATCAAGGGATATTATAAAGATATGTCCTATCTGACTATTTTGGCGGTTTTCAATCGGTTTCGACTTGAACATTGTTAATTAAGATAACGAGAATATTCTAGGGAGGAGAATCAAGAACATTGACAATGAGTTATGTGGACATACTTGCACTGGATTTGGTATGCTGGACATTTTATTATGGAACTCTAGTTTAATATATCATGACAGTGTATAATTTCATGACACTACGTATGTTAACTACTGTGCTTAAATTGAGGTTTAATTAACTACTATGCTTAAATTGAGTGTTAATTATTGTGAAGTCGCCAGATTTGGCTTGCTCTTTGACACAAATTTATTTCACACTCACACTGGACTTTGCAACAATATTTGGCTAACATGCCACACGATTATCTATTTGTACACTATATAAGCATAGTCTTATCTATTGCTCACACAAGTGTGTTAGATACAAGATTACATTGGTTTTCTTAACATCACTATGTTATGTTGATGACATGTGCTTTACAGATACACATACTTTTAAGCTTTTAACGGATAAGTTTGCATTCATTTACTATATAGTTGATTGTCTGCCTCATGTCATCTATTGTCTCTATTACATAATTGTATTAATTTTAATACTTCGCATTATGACTATTAATTAATATGAGATTAATTGACTACTGATACTGGACTTGACAGATAGGTGTTTCGACGGTGTGAGGTATGAGAGTGCATGGATTGCTGAAATCATTTTTTTAATATGTTGGGTGTTTTTAGTGATAGTCACCTCACATTGTTGTTAAAATGATTTATGTCCTTTGTAGTCGATGGTTTTAGTATCTTTGCTAATGTCCACACATTGAGTGTTTAATTGCCTACTCTGTGGCACAAACCTGGGTGCTATACTAGTTTATACTAACAGTGAAATTTGATGATACCATCTTTCACTCTAGTGATGTTTATACTCACACGTCCGAAATAATGACAACTTCGTTTCCGTTATTTTACGGGGGGGGGGGGTGTGTAGTGTTATGATTAAAATTCATAACAGGTGTGTATTATATAGCGTTAGCTCAGCGTGGCTCTGTGTTTGTTTATTTTTACACGGGTCACTGGAAAAGACGGGTGAGCTACGTTAAGCCGTCATGATTGGCTGGGTCTCGTGAGACAGGTGACTGGTGGGAGAGAAGAAAGGAGAGGTATGGTGTGTTTTCATGGCGAATGGACGTATTGTGTTTGAGCTCCTGAGATTTATATGATTTTGTGATTGATTCCTATATGATACCAATTTCTGTACTTCAAGATCTTTTGTGAGGGGTACTAGATATATGCATGTGAAAGGAAATATATATTTCTTTGAACTGTTTAAATAAATATGAGGAAAACTGTCGGGGACAGTGTACTATCTATTGACGCTACATACCGATACTGAGGACAATATATATATATTATGCCATACGCTATAATGGCTTCCATGTTGATACTTATGGAGCTGTGTTTATGTTAATAAACGTTGTTTAACTGTCCACTCGGCCTTGGTGGTGATCTGGATATTTTTGGTGTATTGCTGTGTGCGTTGTTCAGCTGTATGTCCCTACACTAACTTGGCCAGAGTAACTCAAGAAGTTACAGATGAAATAAAATAAGAACAGCGCAACACTAGCTAATCACTGTCTTTTGAAACAGTGTAAACCGTGATCTACTTCATAAGGTGCCAATCACAGTTGTTGCCTTTTATTGCAGAGGAATGGAGGTCAAAGAGCGGTATTCTTCGACCTGTAACTGGAAGAGTGTCTGCATGATGTTATACCACAAGTAATAGGTAAGGGTAGTCGCATAGCAGATACTGCCGTAGGGTATTGAAGTGTCGGAGACTTTACTTTATTAGGTCCAGCTTCAATAGGTTGGGTGACCAGTTCCTTTCCTTGCTG
Source organism: Oreohelix idahoensis (assembly GCA_024509875.1). Classification (NCBI taxonomy): domain Eukaryota; kingdom Metazoa; phylum Mollusca; class Gastropoda; order Stylommatophora; family Oreohelicidae; genus Oreohelix; species Oreohelix idahoensis. The sequence continues at coordinate 282,869 of JAMPIV010020734.1, forward strand.
CCTTTGCCTTTCCCAATTCATGAGCAGAGTAATTTATCCAAGTGCTGCTGGGTAGACTGGACAGGACGCCACCGTACTGCTTTCTTCTTCTTCTTCTTATTCTTCTGCGTTCACTCTCAGACGTCAACTTGAATATGTTCAAAGAAAGTGGTGGTCAGTCTGAGGTTGTTGGTATTTCCGTCCTTACAGTTTTCCAGAAATGATACTGGCGATGGTCATATGTACTTTCTCTGTTCCTCCAATGTTGGGCTTCTTGAAGCAGATGTTCAGCAGTCAATGTTATCGGTGCCACAGCGACACTCATCAGTAGTTCCTATCTTCATCTTGTTGAATAAATGGTATCTTAATCTATTGTGACCTGTGTGTTTCGAACCCGGTACCTTTGCCGAGAGAGGACAGCACTCTAAACCACAGATAATAAAGCTATTTCAAATGTTATAATGGAACACATGATGCAGTAATTAGCTGTCATCTCCACGCGGTCGCAGTCTTTTCAAATGCATTTAAAAGATTAGTTGAACGCTCGAGACATTTGCTTATTTCAACATTGATATGGAAATTGTGACTTAGAGGCCTGGTCTAGGAAGAATAGCAACCATATTTTTCGTGGGATGAAAAATATAAATAAGTTCAAGTCTTACCAGGACGAATGATTCAGAAATGGTTTACGTTACGACCACAACATCGTCAGCGGAGACAAACTAACTTAAACAACAGAGACACGAAAGTTAAAACTAACCTAAATGGGATAAACACAAAACAAAAATAAAAACACTATACGTGTGGCAAGCTGTTTTAAGAAAGTTTATATTTAAACCTAGTTAACAAGCTGTATGTATTTCCTTGTAAGTAACATATTTCTATAATGGGGAGAGGTGGAATACTGTGGATGAAATTATTATGTTTATCTGTCGCTAATACAGGAAGGAAACAATTTTCTGAACTGACCTGAGTGTAACCAAGTATAAGGTATTTGACAACTTTTACTTCGTTATAATAAGTTACTTCGTTATAATAAGTTACTTCGTTATAATAAGTATAGGCCCACGTGATTGATGGGACTAACGACAGAATTAAAGCTATTAGATCTATACGACAGAAAAAATGGGCGTAGACAAGAAACAAACGTTAAGTATCCAACAAGTTAAACATAAAATAGGAATAACACCGAATGGGAATTGAGTGAGGGCCCAATTGATATTTACCCAAAATCAGGATTAACATTGAATGAGTTTACAAAATTAGCGTTTCGCTAATCCTCATTGTTTATCCCATAGCAAAAAAAAAACTTTTTACAGAAAATATAATACACCCGACCAAAATATAACTTTGAAAATCTGGCAATGAAAATAAAATTAATCATAATGATCAAAATTAGATAATAATTTGAATATGTAAAGAGATTAAACATTTTATATAAACCAAAATGAAAGGAAATGATAGAAGTAAAAAGGCCTGGAGGACAACAAAGTTGCCAGTAGAAAAATAACATCAAAAGATGGATAGGAAATGATCTATCTGAGTGTACCATCAAGATATGAACAGGAAATAAGATATCAAAGTGGAAGGAAAATAGGCAACCAAGCGTGTACCATCAAGACATGGATAGGAAATAAGCTATGAAAGTGGAAAGAGGGGGCCATCAAGACATGAACAGGTGTCGCAGATTCGATACATTTTTCGTCCTGGGAAAATCTCCTCCCAGTAGTCGCACGTCACCTGAGTTACGCCGCTTAGGTATTTATGTCTGTTGCAGAAGGGTACCGTTAACCGCTCAGTTAATGTAATGACTTTTTGGGTAAGCGAACGTCTGTAAAAAAGGCGATATATTCTTTCTGAGAAATACAGTGGTCGTGTACTAATTAAAAGTAGTATCTTATTAACTTACAGGAAATCGTAAATCTTACACTCTTTACTAGAATAATGGGAGGTCTGATTCAGTCTCACGAAACGCAAAACTCTAACAAAGGGCAACTTAATTACTAGCAAAATTCTTTGTCGACAAACTCTTCATATTGTGAGACAAAACTCTCATTCTTCACTATTGCTTTGCTAAGTCTTGGGTCAATTCATCGAATAGGCAAAAGTAACCATGAGCATTTATTAACTCTCTGGGCCAGCCATTAGATAGAATTCTTGCTGAGTGGTTCGAACCAGGAAAGACAAGATCTCCTCTAATCCTGTGGTTAAAGGAAAGAGCTGGGAAATCCTGAGCCTGATCTTGTTTTACTGAACCAGCGGGCAACGTCAACTGACTTTGGCACGTGGAGCATAGTCTTAGTGACCTGTTCAAACACCACCAAGATACCACCCTTCACCATATGCAGATTCGACGCAGGACATCTCACAGCTAAGTTGTTATCTGCATTGGAACTCACCACTCTCCTACACGTAATTATGATGAAACAGTAGTGACACAAAAACTCTGTTAAATTAAGAACTGACACTAGAGCGTTTGTGAAAGATATTTGCACACGTCACTTGTTTATTCATTCACAATGTTTAACTTCATTCACTCATCCATTCATTCAGTACACTTCTATTAATTAATAAACAACGTTTCTTTGTCATTTTCACTGCACCTTCCGTGTTCAGTGTATAGTACATTGATTGTTGTTAATGGTTGATGTTTGTGTCTGATTGTTTGTTTTGTATTATTTTATCGGGGCTTACTTTATTAAATAATTTTCAACTCGTATCAGAAGAATCAAGGTGGCCAGCTGACCTAATCCCCTCTTGAAATTATCACTGTTTCACTCTTATGCAGGAGGGATTTAAGTTGCTGTATTTTCTTCCCTATCTTTCTTTTGAAAACTCACTATAAGGGAAACCTTCGCCCAATATAACGAGCAATTTTTCAGTGAGTCATTCAGGGAAAGATTTGATACGTTCTTTAATACATTCTATTTCTACTGTCATTCTATTCCTTTAAACGGCCAACCACAACAGGAAAGAAGCTATCAAAGTGAAACGAAAATAGGCAATCAAGAGTGTACCATCAAGACATGGACAGGAAATAAGCTATCAAAGTGGAAGGAAAATAGGCAATCAAGAATGTACCATCATGACACGGCTTCCGATTGGCTACGTGGTTAGAACATATTCCTTTCACGGCAAAATGTCTGGGTTCCGAGATCAAAACCTAGTAGCGTCACGCTCCAGTCTACCAAGCTGTAAATTGATATCTGACTCTGCTCTTTTAGGGAAGGTAAAGGTAGTAAAGAAGAGAACTAATCACCCCTGCCCCTCATTAAGTTAGATCTATTGGTCTACTTTTCTTGTTTTTGAAACCATCAGGAAATGGACAGAAGAATTGTAGTCAAGAGTGTACCTTCAAGAGTACAACGGACAATAGGTCGTCAGAGTGTACCATCAAGACTAGATACTAAAATGGTTAGAGATTCGTAACATTCACGTTTTGATGTGGAGACTGCATTTTTTTGTTCTGACCTAAATGGCACACTCTTATGAATACGAAAATAAACTCAACGAGGGAATGACAGGCAGAGAGAGAGAGAAATATTATGAGGAAGAGAATGTCAATTTAAATGAGTTTAAAATAACACTTATTATGTTGTTTAAAATAACACTTGTTATATATTTTTTTTTTTAACGTACGCCCGCTTTTACTCGAGGCGAGAATCTCCGGTTAGTATATCTAATCTGAGACTGATTTTTTTCCCTTTTTGACCCTGTACAATGACAGGTGTCCACTCGCCATTCAAAAGATACTCGCCGTCTTAGGAGGGTACCCATTATAGCAGGGTCGGCTCAGGAGCCGTTCAGGTTATTCCAGTCCCTGGTCGACGACACTTCTTCAAATGTCTTCGCCAGGGCTCGAATTAATCCAGTCCAAGTCCCGGTCGACGACACTTCTTCAAATGTACTCGCCCGGGCTTGAACCTGGACCACCCGATCGCTAGCGCAGTGTGGTAACCATTACACCAGCGCGGCTCCCGGTTCATACTGTTTAATATAACACTTGCTTAGGTTTTAAAAAATAACACTAGTTACACTGTTTAAAATTACACTTGTTACCCTGTTTAAAATAACACTTGTTATGCTGTGTAAAATAACACTTGTTATGCGGTTAAAATTAACACTTGTTATACTTTTTTTTTTTTTTTCCTTAACCAGCGGCACTTGGGCTTTCAGCCCTTCGGCCCAATGACATGTCATTGCGAGGCTGGGGAACCTGAGGACTTTCCTTCCAACCCGGTCAGGAGCTTCGCTCCTTCCCATCCACAGAGGGTTTATCACAGGAGCCGTCCAGGTTATTCAGTCAAATTTCCGGCCGTAAACATTTCTTCAAACGCTGACGCCCGGGTTTGAACCACGAACACCTGGTCGCCAGTACAACGCCGAAGCCATTACACGAGCGCGGCTCCCGTTATACTGTTTAAAATAAACAACCTTTAAAACAACTATGTAAATTATACGTGTATGTGAACATCCCTAAAGCAGTTCTGAATCACCCAGAACATGCTAGGAAATATGTGGGACAGGGGGCCGAAGCCCACAAGCATCTGTCGTAAGAACACACAAGTGACAACTGTACGTGGTGTGGTCTAAATGACAGCCTGTTGCTATTAGCATGTAAATTTCAGATCAGAGGTTAAAGACACGTCAGTTGTGTCGGTAACAAACGTGCATTGATTGGCAGATTTTTTAAGTCGCAAAAAGACCCCTCGTGTGCCCTGTGCTAAAGCTGACACTCCACGAGATCGGGGGGAATGGTTCAGATCAAGTAGCTATCTTTCTTGACACCCCTGTACACTTCTACCCCGGGTAACGTGGCTAACAATGTCTGCTGTCTGCAACGAATGAGCCTTGGCTGTGGTGTCACCGTCCTGTATCCAGGACAATCAATGAGGTTAGAAAGTTGCAGACAGTACTCTGGTATGTCGATGGACAAGTAATACATTATTTGTAAGATGTTTGTGTAAGAAAATTGTAACGTGCCTTTTCTTTAGGTCCTCGACAAAAATTTAATTCAAACTTACATTTTTGTTTCATTTCCATTCAAAACGAGGTCAACCGATCCAGTTGAGATACCACATTGCTCCTCCTCTTCTTCAAGTAGCATGCCTGTTGACGTAGGTGATCATGTATCTTTCCAACTTCTTTGCATGTCGTTGTGTCAAACTGTCCGGTATTTCCTCTCTTTGTCAGCCTCTGTCACTTTTTCTTTCAGTCTTTTCTGTTGTCACAATATAATATAGCTGTCTCGTTCTCATAACATGCTCAAATAAAGTGGATTGTTTCCTACTAATGTTAGCAGACGCGTCGTTGTCGCACTGGCTTCTTTCAGAGCAATCTCATTACTTGTCTTTTTTTTTTTTTTTTTTTGCTGGCCACAGTAATCTCAACATTCTTGTGTAAAAACACATCTCTGCGACCACTAGGGCTTCTGCTTGTTTACTAATTGTCCATGCTCCACTTCCATATGTTAGGATTGGCTCTATATCAACATTAGCCACTCAAACTGTAGGCCAGTCTATTAATAGATGACATAACCCTAAGTAACCCTTCCTAGCGGCTGTCCTGAGCTGCGCACAGAATGATCTAGAAACCAGTAATGTTTTATCGCTGCAATTCTGACTTCATCATCATCATGACCCTTCAGTTCCATAAGGTGCATATGCCTTCAACAAACATATGCCTTTAACAAACATATGCCTTCAACAAACATATGCCTTCAACAAACATATGCCTTCAACAACAAACATATGCCCTCAACAACAAACATATGCCTTCAACAACAAACATGTGCCTTCAACAAACATATGCCTTCAACAAACATATGCCTTCAACAAACATATGCCTTCAACAACAAACATATGCCTTCAACAAACATATGCCTTCAACAACAAACATATGCCTTCAACAACAAACATATGCCAACAACAAACATATGCCTTCAACAACAAACATATGCCTTCAACAACAAACATATGCCTTCAACAACAAACATATGCCTTCAACAACAAACATATGCCAACAACAAACAAATGCCTTCAACAACAAACATATGCCTTCAACAGCAAACATATGCCTTCAACAACAAACATGTCTTCAACAACAAACACATGCCTTCAACAAAAACATATGCCAACAACAAACATATGCCTTCAACAACAAACACATGCCTTCAACAAAAACATATGCCAACAACAAACATATGCCTTCAACAACAAACATATGCCTTCAATAACAAACATATGCCTTCAACAAACATATGCCTTCAACAACAAACATGCCTTCAACAACAAACATATGCCTTCAACAACAAACATATGCCTTCAACAACAAACACATGCCTTCAACCACAAACATATGCCTTCAGCAACAAACATATGCCAACAACAAACATATGCCTTCAACTACAAACATATGCCTTCAATAACAAACATATGCCAACAACCAACATATGCCAACAACAAACATATGCATTCAACAACAAACATATGCCAAATCTCCTTGACCTGTGCCATCAGCTCACGGTCTTTCCGTGTCTTCTTCATCCCCTATCTCCATCTATTCTCCATTAAATTATTTGGCCTCCCCTTTCTCTCTTACCCCGGGGATTCCACAACAAGGACTGCCTGGTAATGCTATCAACAGGTTTCCGCAGTGTGTGTTCTATCCATCTCCAGTCTCTTCTTGTCATCTTTTGCTCCACTGGCGCTTGCAATCACTTCCATATTTTTGATCTTGCCATACCACCTAATTCCTTCTATTCTACGCAAGCAATCATTTATGATAGTCTGTAGCTATTTGGTTGTTATTTTTGTTGTTCTCCGTGTTTCGGAGCCATTGTCATGACACAGCCAGATGCACACTAGAAATCGCAACGAATTTCTATAGGGAAATCCCATGTAAACTAGCACAACATAAATTCTACAATATTTTTATAATGAATGCCCCGAACACAATCATTCTTTAAGGGATTTGTGCATAAACTACTAATACATGTAATTGTGGCGGTGGGAGAGCATTATCTTTGACAATTGACGAGGAAATTATGATTGAGTCGCTAACCAAGCACAAATTCGCAAAACAGCCTTGAAATCCCACGAAAGTTTTCAAGTAGGAAAGAATCGAAATGATTGGACGTTCGAGGTCAAGTAGGAAAGAATCGAAATGATTGGACGTTCGAGATCAAGCAGGAAAGGAATGAAATGATTGAACGTTCGGAGAAGAGGGCAGACCTGAGATGGGTATATACAGAAGCTGTCTCAGACTCACTGCGTGCTCCCCGAAATCACTTCAAGATCTGCCAGAGCTGAGAAGTTATCCAGAGGGCTGCCTCGTATTGCTAGAAGTAATCAGTCATAACTAACTACTATTGTGAGCGCTTGTTAGATGGAAGCTAAAAGCCAAGCCGCAGATTCGTAGTACCAGTGTTCTGAGGGTGTGTTTGAAAATTGTAGATTCTTAAGCTTACAACATAACTTAGTGTTATTTTAAGTAATGTATAATAAAAATTGATGTATATTTCAAATTAATGTTATGTTTTAACATAACATAATCTTCATGTATATATTCTTTGCTTGTGCCAGAACGAAAATTGCTTTCCCAACCATTTAACCTCCCTCAAAAGTCCATATCAGGACTAACAGTCCTTTTTAGAGCTTTACTTTTGGGTAATGTGCACAAAGAGTATATCTGTTCTTCTTGTCTTGTATTCAGCACCTTCTGTCAAAGTATTATAGGGGCAACAAAGTTTTTAATTTGGCAGAAGCTTAGCCAAATAAGAATAATCATGCCTAAGTTTATAAAATGACTTAACTGATGTAAAAATCCTTAAATGTATTGTAATGATGTATGAGGTACCCTCGTTTGACTGACATACCACAGCCTCATGACCGTGTGGTCAAAATGAAGAAACTGATTCTCCAGTGGCCAGTCAGCATCGGAGGGGCGTCTTGGATGTAAAACCCAAGTACCAACCCCTCGTCATATATTTGCAGGTTCAAACTGGCGGTGAGAAACGTGACACAATTTTTCATTTCAAACTGTGAGCTGTCAACAATGGACCAACACTGTCTGTCACCTGGCATATGCATAGTGTCTTCAATGCCCAGATGTAACGACCGTGGGAAGTCAACTACAACCACCTGGCATGCAAGTTAAGTTTAACTCCTAGGGAAAACAAAAACCAAGACGTCATAACCTAATGATGACAAGGACTAACAGTGACATTATATTGTTTCTGTAACAAGTTGTTTGTTGTTGAAATATTTATATACCAAAGGTGCAAATGTTTTATTATACATTAGCAATCATTAATGTGCATTGATTTATTTTATAACTGCAGCTATTGAATTTCTTAACTTTCCAGTTATAGCTTTGTTTTAAAAATTTAACTTGATAGGAAATAAATACGAGATGAAATCACACACTAATGTAACACCCCTGAGCATAGGATTGTAATGTAACACCCCTGAGCATGGGATTGTAATGTAACACCCCTGAGCATGGGATTGTAATGTAACACTCTTAGCATAGGATTGTAATGTAACACCCATGAGCATAGGATTGGTCTAGCGAGAATGTGACTTTACCACCAGTTCTCTCCTACAGCTTGCATGTGAACTGTGCGGAACCTGACTTGTTTTGTGCTACCCCTATATCTAGTTCGCCAGTTGTATTCTCCAGTTCTGGGAACCAGTTTTCTGTCCAGCCTCCATCACGCCACAACTACTTATTATCTAAATATTACTGCCAAGGTATATGCATGCATGTCGTGTCTTCATGTTTTCTTTTCTACGTTAATGTTCTTCAAGCGACTCCATAATGCCTCGACAATTTTCAAAGTTATTTTGTGTCCTAACTGTCAAATGCCTTATCATATTCCACAAATCCAATGTAAAGAGGCGAGTTCCATTCTAGACTTTGTTCCGTCTTGTGGATCAACAGTTAAGCTACATAAAGTCCATCTTTAAGACGACTTGGAGAATGCAACCGGCTCGCAGACGATTCTATGACATGATGTTCAGCTTAAAATGGACTAGCAGAATGTGGACATGTTAGCAGAGGGCTCTGTGTCGTCAATTTCAACTATAAGCAGACTAGGCGAATGTGCCACGCTAGCAGACGTCAATGACGCTCACCTTTAAGCACATTAGAATAATGTGACTCACTGGCAGACGACTATGTGACATGAAGTGATGTTTAGACGACTCTCTAGTCTCCGTGTTAGCCATTTTTCTCAAGAGCATATCGTGAGGTGAACTTTCAGAACATACGGGTTATTTATCTGGATGGACCAGAAGCCTGTCTCATTAGTCTGAATCCTATCCCTGACATTTCCCTGTTGGGGGGTTGAAGGGGAGTAAAAATAGTCTGTGCTACACTGCAAGGTACATTCACATACCGATAGTGTTGGAACATTACTGGTCATGTGTGTGACAAAATCCGCATGGACAGCGCAATTTTTGTCAGCTGTCATATACACGTATTAAATGTACAGGGTGGGAGCCGCGCTGGTGTTAACGGTTACCACATTGCGCTGGCGATCAGGTGTTCAAGATTCAAGCCCAGGCGTGAAAATTTGAACGAGTGTCATTTACCGGAATTTTGACAGAATAACCTGAACGGCTCCTGAGATAAACCCTCTGTGGATGGGAAGGCGCGAAGCTCCTGACCGGGTTGGAAGGAAAGTACATCCTCGCAATGACAGGTCATTGGGCCGAAAGGCTAAAAGCCCAAGTGCCGCTGGTTAAATAAAAATAAAAAAATGTACGGGGTTATTAAAAAGTCACTACCTAGTTTAAAATAAATGATTTCTTAACCGTCATCCATCTCATTTTTATATGAAACAAATACCAAAATAAAGAGAAGTAACTACCATTTTACGCTATAATAATCTGCCCTTGCCTCTCGCTAGAGCACAATCAGGTACCTAACTATTAACAACTATAGCAACGGGGGTCGAAGTGGCTACCTCCTATTTACAACTATATCAACGGGGGTCGAAGTGGCTACCTCCTATTTACAACTATATCAACGGGGGTCGAAGTGGCTACCTCCTATTTACAACTATATCAACGGGGGTCGAAGTGGCTACCTCCTATTTACAACTATATCAACGGGGGTCGAAGTGGCTACCTCCTATTTACAACTATATCAACGGGGGTCGAAGTGGCTACCTCCTATTTACAACTATATCAACGGGGGTAGAAGTGGCTACCTCCTATTTACAACTATATCAACGGGGGTCGAAGTGGCTACCTCCTATTTACAACTATAGCAACGGGGGTCGAAGTGGCTACATCCTATTTACAACTATATCAACGGAGGTCGAAGTGGCTACCTCCTATTTACAACTACATCAACCGGGGTCAAAGTGGCTACCTCCTATTTACAACTATATCAACGGGGTCGAAGTGGCTACCTCCTATTTACAACTATATTAACGGGGGTCGAAGTGGCTACCTCCTATTTACAACTATATCAACGGGGGTCGATGTGGCTACATCCTATTTACAACTATATCAACGGCGGTCGAAGTGGCTACCTCCTATTTACAACTATAGCAACGGGGGTCGAAGTGCTTAAGAGATATGGCGTCTGCCTCGAATTCTAAAAGTACCGGGTTCGATTGCAAGTTGTCAATTTATGGAAATCTGTTTTCAGAGCCAGTTGTCCTTATGATGTCATGCTCCCCCATGGTCTCCTGGGTAATGAGATCTGATGCCTAGCCTTCTCTGATAAGGGCGAAAGGATAGAAGGTCCCATGTACAAGTTGCGCACGTTAAAAATTCCACGGCAGTTGGAAATCGTAAAGAGTAGGTCATAAGGCCGCTGCCCTGGCAAAACTTTAAAATTAGAAACTTACCCACCACAAAAATATTTATAGAATGTGTGATTCCTATATACATACATCGGGATTCTCGCTAGTGCTACAGAGTTCTTGCTCTATGCTGAGATCCTCCTTGTGTGATCTAAGGGAGGAGATCAGAGCACTGATGGAGTTGTCCGAGTGCAATGAAGATAATCCTTAAAACCAAACCAAACCAAACTAGAGTGTGACATCACAAGTTTTTCAACCTGGAACACGGTAACTTTGACGCTGGAGGCAAGTTAATCCTTGTTATGATTCGATTATAATGCACACGCAACTTATCTTGTTTTTATGTGTCTAGGACAGGGGTCGGCAACCAGCGGCTCGCGAGCCGCATGCGGCTCTTTGAGCCATCTCGTGCGGCTCTTGGCCCTCGGCTACTTAACACTTAGTGTCCGTGCACTAAAACCATCTTTTGACATACACTTTTCGTGGACTAAACTTGTGGGTGTGGGGGGAGGTTGTACTTTAAAGATGTTGTCATATTTTTATTATTTTAAGGACAAGAGAAACGATTTCCTTTATTTCTATTTTTGGATTCATAACCGATTACAGAACTTTCGATTACGAAATAAACATGTTTTTTTCACGAGATGTCCGTCGCGCACCCAAGCGACGCAGACTGTAACCGCCATTTTTGCAGTTGAAACTTTCCTGATGTACTTGCTTGTCGGTATAAAAAAATTTCTTCTGATTACGAGTTACCGTGAAAATTGGATTTTTTTGCTAAAAGGTAAAATTTCAACACATTTTTCCCTTTAATTTTGCTATCGATGTAGTTTTTAAAGATATCGACGCATATCTTCATCCAATTTCGTATTTAAATTATATAAATTGACCAAATCTAGGTCAGGTCAAATTTATATATCAATACCCTTTAGCTTCCCGAGGAGCATAGACCTTCAACAAACACATGCCAAGTCTTCCTGTCCTGTGCCATCCGCTCAAGTTCTTTCCATGTTTTCCTCACCATTGTTATCTCTGTATCCAGTTCTCTTCTCCGTGTGTGTTTTGGTCTACCTCTGCCTCTCTTTCCCCGTGGATTCCAAAACAAGGACTGCCATGAATGCTATCAACAGGTTTCCTCACTATATGTCCTATCCATCGCCAGCGTCTTCATCTCACTCTTGTTCCACTAGCACTTGTCATCAATTCCACATTTGTGACTTTATCATACCATTTCAGTCCTTTTATTCTACGCAAGCACCCGTTTATTAAAGTCTGTAGCCTTTTGGTTGTTGTTTTTGATGCTCTCCATGTCTCAGAGCCATACAATAGGACTGACTTGATATTTGAGTTGAAGATTCTTATTTTCGTGTTGGACTTCATTTCTTTTGTTCTCCATATGTTTCACAATGCAATGAAAGCTTTTATTGCTTTTTGTATTCTTATTTTGATATCATTGTCTGTCCCTCCAACTCTGTTTACCTGACAGCTATGTTCAGCTGAAGAAATTTGCATTACGGCTTCTTTCAATGTTTGGATCAACATATTTTTGTGAACAATTATGTTCCGACATGAATTATATCAAAAGCAAATTAAGAAGCTAATTGAATGATGTGAGTCTATAGTCGTGCTTGAAAATGAAAACAACAGATTATTCACTAAATATTGACCAATTTTGCAAGGAAATTCAACAGCAAAAGTCTCATTAAATTTCCTTACTTTTCATTTGTATATTTTATTTTAATTTCGAAAACACCTCATTACTTATTGTGTAGTAAAATGGTATTTGAAAAATTATGTTTATTATTTCAATTATATATATATATAATTATATATAATATATAAATAATTTGTGTCATCTCTCGGTTAAAATAGGTCTCCAAATAAATGCCTCTAAAACTAAAGCTATGAACTTTTCTAACGAGACCTTTGATATCATCTTGAACGGGGAAAAACTACAGAAAGTTGAAAGTTTCAATTATTTAGGCATAAAATGACTCAGGATGGTGACACAACAAGAGAAATCCATACTAGAATTGCTTTGGCAGCTAGCGCCTTCAATAGATTATTAACATTTGGAAATTAAATCATTGAATATACATACCAAGCTTCGTCTGTTTAATTCAAATGTTATCTCAGTGTTAACATACGGCTGTGAGAGTTGGAAAATAACAAAATCATTGGAGAACAAGCTGAATACATTCGAGAACAAATGTCTTAGAAAACTCATGAACATCAGTTGGAAAGAAATTCAAGACTAATCGACAAATAAGAGAAGACTCTAGGCAGAAATATGTCTCCGACTATATAAGGAAAAGACGATGGTCATATATCGGTCATGTCCTACGAATGCAAAACAACAGAATACCACTACAGGCGCTCACTTGGGTTCCTGAGGGTAAGAGGAAAAAAGGAAGACCAAAAGAAACACTCAGAAGAACAATAATAAGAGAAGGAAGAACGTTGGGCCTAAATAATGTGCAAGAGCTAAGAGGAGTGGCGTCACAACGAACAACCTGGAGAGCACTGGTTTCTGCCTTATGCGCCGTGTTTGGTGCTTAAAGAATTTATTATTATTATTATATATTAATAGGTTGCCGACCCCTGGTCTAGGAACTTACAGGCAGGTGGTATTTTCTGGTCAGACTTACTGTTATAGGTCACACAAAGTAAATAACGGTGACCAGAGTAAGCAGTGCAAATCTGCACTTTGACCTACGACTCAATGGTTGGTCCAGGCTTTCAGTCGCTGGTACATTAGACATTAAAAGCTGTCTAATTAATCTTATTCAAGCCGGCCGCCCATGTCCTAACAGCGACACAAGAAACGGGAGACAGGGTACTTGAAAATGGCAGTCGCAAAGATCAGCTAGCTGTCTCCTCGGAAAACTTGGATTAGCCGATAATGATCGAAGTGGACAGCGAGTGGTGAGGAATCTTTCATCCGGTGAGAGGGAGAGAAGGGGGGGGGGGGTTATCGTTTCCTGGGGCGGGGGGGGGGGGGTGGGGGGGAGGGGGGGGGGAGGGGGGGGGTGGGGGGGGGGGGGGGGGGGGGGAAGGGGGGGGGGGGGGGTGGGGGGAAGGGCTCAGCCTCTCGTATACTGGAGTGAGCATCAAGTAGTTGTCCGCAATGTTCGTTCTTTACTGGGCAATCTGTTTTGCCAACATTAGAGAGTGGATAATGAGTGGTTCGTTCATAACATTATCGTCTTTAGAGAGTGAAAAGTGAGTGGCCCACTCAGTGTTAGCCCCACTTGTAGCGTTATATTGATCGTCGCTACCTCTATGTTACAGTATAACTGATCAAAAGCTACTGATTTTTGCCTCCTTTTATTTCCTAATCGATTTACTGATTTTTAATTTCTTTATTTTTTGTCATGTTAGTTTTATCTGACGACATGCTTGAGTAAGTAGTAACCTTGTTGTACCTTTGTCTGCTCAAACACCTCCAAAAAACTACAAAGGGCGTACCTATATTTTCCTGAAATAAAATGTGCGTGTGTAAACGTGAGTGTGTGTCTATGTGTGAGGGCTCATGGAGCCTTATTAGCGACGATGTTATTTGCAGATGTTCCAATGAAATATCATCATACGCATTTTCCTATGCGATCCATACGGAGCACTGGGCCACCACTACAGCTAATCCCCTTGCAGGAAACCTGCACGAAGCAGTCACATGTCTTGTAGCGTGTGTGTTTTATTTGGCCATTTGTGTTATATGATGAGATTGCCAGCTGCATGCAAAAATATCAAATTAGTCACCTTGTACTGAAGGAGCGGTAACCCAATTCTTTCTTTGTCTCTTTAGAGACTGTGACGGTATTGCCTCCCTTGGCT
>JAMPIV010020734.1:302500-310684 GCA_024509875.1 Oreohelix idahoensis
CCCATTTCTGGAAGGCCTGCAATTATATATAATATATATATATATATATATATATATATATATATATATATATATATATATATATATATATATATATATATATATATATATATATATATATATATATATATATATATATATAATTTCTAAGGCGCATGTATAAAAAATATGTGCACCATGATATCATCATCCACTGCTTGCTCTCTATGGGGCCTGAGGCTACCTCTGCTATTGGTTCCTTGTGAGGAAACACACACAACACATTCACGAACTCTTGCAGTGGCGGTTCATGTGTCACGCTACTTGCAGGGATGAGGTTGCCAGCCAGATGTGCAATTCTACATCTGCAAGCAAATTATACATGTCAAAATGCAAATACAAAAGCATAAAATGTACACATTACATCTTATCCTAATATCAGGCGAAGTAATACAGAGGCTTGATGCACAAAGTGGCCGTAATTTACTGCACCTAGTTTAAGATGCAGTAATACCTCAGTAGATGAAGTTACAGCATACTGATTCCTTCTAATATTTCCACTTCAGGAAGGTCCTAAGGCTAGGTCTTTCAGTATTATTATGGGAGTTTTACGCTCTCTAGTTTTAGCAATTACTCCTGATCCTGCGGCTGGTCCTATAGGGTATCCTGGGTACGAGCTCTTATTTTGGTTGTCTGTGCTCTCTCCTTGACAAAATTGGAAATCAGTGAGATAGTCTTTAAAAGCGGTGTGTTATACGCGAAATTTTCGACCTCACACCTATGTTGCTTCGTTGAGGAGAAATTCAATCAGAAGCAGTCTATTTTAGCATCTCAAATGCCAAACCAATAGCAAATAAGTGTCTGATATTGGCAGAGGCCCTCTCACTACCTTCACGTAGAAAATTGCTACATGACAACATAAGATATTACCCTTTACATGGTATTTTCAGACTCCATAACCATAATAAGGTCTTGCCACTTCCGTTGTTACTTGCCATGTTTACAAACTCACTACTTCACAGATCCATCAATGATAATATCTTCCAAGATGTTACTTTCTCGTAGTTGATTATCACAACAATGTCAATCTGCCGGACATATTACATCACTGTCCGTGTCTTAATCTTTAACAAGTGTTACGCTTATGTTCGTACAGATCGGGGCATTCTCTAAGGGAAGGCATTGCTATGAACCGATGAGGTAACACCGAGACGCACCTTTAGCGAAACCGCTCCATTGTAACTATTAGTGACGTCAATTTTCAGTAAAAAATTAGGTATGCACGTCTGCTGTAGACTTGTAACGCCCTCTTGTGGCCTGTGTACTTCAAGGTGTTCGGACGCAAGTGTGGGAGCTCCAAATGTGTGTAGCAGTTCACTGCATGAGTTACAGATTATATGAAGAATAGATTTCTATGTGTGCCTGTGATGGGTGGCTTGCAAAGGAAAGTATTTAGTACAATATTAAATGACTTTCCGACGAGTTCGATATGCAGTATTAATTCGTAGACATTATGACTTTTACTGACGGTACTTCTGCCTACCAGTTATTGTATTTGATCGCTTGCTGATATGAAAATGCATGCCCCAATTTTTCATCAAATTTGGAGCTCATCGTTTGTCCAGTGTCAAATAAATCTATTTAATGAAGTGAACGTCACTCATTCGCGTTACATGTTGCAGTGTTCGTATGTTCAAGTCAAAACACCGATGCAAAAGCCAGTACTAAATAATATAAGCGTCCTGAAAACACCTTTAACATTTCTGGTGGCCAGTATGGGGAGAGGTGTTAAATAAAGACACTAGGGGAATTATCTACTTATTATTATCAAGTGTGAAGAATGTATGCTTACGGCCATTCATGCTTCTACGCGCGACATTGCCGCGCACGGTTTAAGCCGGGAAGAGTTCGGCTCGTCTTTATGTCAGCTGAAACTGGGTCATGAGAAGCAGCAAAGATTTTCTCAGCTACAGAAGTTTTTATCAAGACTATCCACGAAACATTATTTATAACGGCAGTCTCGGCAAGGTACTGTCGATTGTCGTAGTGTTTGAGGCAGAAAGACAGAAGTTTTTCAAGTAATCAGCGGAAGATTGTAACCAGCTACCTCGTTATAGCGAAGGAACCGGCAGTTTAAAATGGCGAAACGTTAAGCTTTGTCACTGAAGAGGAGGATCTTTTGAAGATAAGTGCTCTTATATTTATGTGGTCTAAGGCTATTTACGATTTGGTAGCAGAGCTCTTTTCCATTAATGTTCTATGTGCTATGTGTATTATTGTGTTGTAAGCGGGTTTCGGTTGGTAGAGACTTGATTTTTAGGAGCATCTCGCTGCGGCTGAGCCAAGAATCAAGGTGTCTATAGGGTCTGTTCGTAATCCTCTCGTGGAGCAGCTCAGCTTAAAATGCTGTATTTTTAGCGTGCTATACGAGTTCATTATAGTCATCATCGTTTAGAAGTGCTGTTATGTTTCTTGTAGTTCGTGGCTGTCGAATGTTTCGTTATTTTTTATTCAGTTTTCTCTCATTATTGTTTGTATTGTGTAGGTCTAACCTTGCTATCGTTTATTTGATTTACGTATATTTGTTGTCTGCGTTGTGGGGATGTCATTTATGTAGCTGTAAGTTATATAACCAATGAATTGAGTTGTCAAAAATCGAACTTTCATCTGAACGACATATGGATCTTATGCTGATGGATAAGGTGCAATCCTCCATAAGCCCTGATTTTTTTGGCGTACTTGCATGAAAGTAGCCTGAATCCTTGGAATTTATGGAATCACTGGGACGGCAATTTATGACAAATCATTGGGACGGCAATTTATGACAGCGCATCCCGGGAAAGTAGTCAGTAATTCCAATATAAAGGAATTTTTGTCGGTTGCGTTAGAAAAACCTGTCCACTTTTACTCACTTATGTACAGATCACATAGTGGTGAAAGAAATTTTGAATGGAACAGTGAACAAAACACTGGATCATACCGTGGAAGGTACAATTTTCCCAATAATTCAGCTTCAAAGCAAAGGAATTTCCGTCCATACCATGAGGAAAACCCATCACATCAACACTACCCTCGCTCAGACAGAAGTTGGCATGGAGCTAGAAACTTCTACCAAAACAGAGGCAATAGAGCTTATTATGGCAATAACAATAACTCTAGTAATCACAACAGAGTTTACCAGAACAGTAATGATTTTCGTTCACGTACTGTGGAAAGTGCAAACTCTGGTTCTGTCCAGGATAACATTGCCGGGGTAATGAATCAAAATAATAACAATAACCAGGCCAATGCTTGTTTTGTTGATTTATCAAATGTTTCACCGTGTACAGAGTGCAGCACTCTGTTCCAGCCAGAGGTGGTGTCCAGACTCAGCTGTGGTCATCCCTTGCCTGCATTAACATCTGGTCCTTTGCCTGTGTTGGCATCGCATGATGGAAGGGGGTCATTAACCTTATATAAGGGTTATTTTAATAATCATTCTGTTTCAGTATTGCGTGACACATGATGCACTACTGTGGGTGCACGTGCTTCTCTAGTTGATCCATCATGTTATACAGGAGAAAAAGTAAAGTGTATCACTTTTGGAGGCACGGTAGAGTATTACCCCACAGCTATAATACACATCGACACACCTTTTTTCTCAGGGGAAACTAAAGTCTGTATGCTCCCAGCATCAGTGACAGATTTGTTGGGAAACGTACATGGAATTAAGGATTGTTCTGCGCAGGAAATTGAAGAATGGGAATGTCAACATATTATGCCTGCTAATGCAGTAACCACTAGAGCACAGTCGCATGCTCAAGCTCAAGAAAATATTTTGTTGGGTAATAATGATGCTGATGATGTACAACATACTTCATTTATAAGCAAGGTGTCATTTGGTGAATGCCAAAAATCTGATGACTCACTTAAGAAATTTTTTTAATTGGTCAAATCAAATGATGATGATGGTGTAGATAATGTTCACCAGTGGTACACTCTCAAGAATGACATACTTATTCGTAACTTTAGAGAATTTAACTCCATCCGCAAACAAATTATGGTTCCATCTAAGTTTAGAACCTACATACTGGGGCATGCTCATGAATCAAACTGTGCGGGTCACATGGTGCTTGCGAGGACAAAATATAGAGTTTTTTCTTCATTGTATTGGCCTGGAGTGGCCAGATACACAAAGTATTTTGTAAATCATATCTTACATGCCAACAAGTGGCTACAAAAAGATCATATCACATGGCTCCTATTCAGTCCTTTGATATTTCACTACGTCCATTTACTAAATTGGCTATGGATATCAATGGTCCATTGTCAGTTCTTTCGGCCAGAGGTCATAAATATATATTAACCTGCATTGACATGTGCACAAGGTGGCCTGAGGCAATACCTTTGAAGAATATTGCTACTACTGACGTGGCTGATGCATTGATGTTGATTTTCAGCAGATTGGGTTTCCCAGACAAACTGTTATCGGATAGGGGAACACAGTTTTTTTCAGGTGTTATGTCACAGGTTATGAGGTTATTCAACATTGATAGATCTCTCAGTTCAAAATATCACGCCATGTCAAATGGAAAAGTAAAACGTTTAAATAGATCATTAAAACAACTACTAGGTAAGCTGACTGAGAAATATCCTCAGGATTGGAATAGGTTACTCCCAGCTGTATTGTTTGCATACAGGGAAATCCCAAACGAACATACAGGCTTTGCACCTTTCGAGCTCATCTTCGAGCTGAACCACGTGGACCTATGTCCATCATCAAACAACTACTCACTGGGTCGGAGTTATCTCCTGAGGCTCAATCATCCTATGAGTACGTGGTTAATCTCAGAGAACGGATTATTTGTGCTTGTCAGATAGCTGTTGATTCATCTGAAACAGCCAGAGCAAAAGCTCGTATATTTTTTAGAACAAACACAAAAGACAGACTATTAGCACCTGGTGACGAAGCTTTTGTTTTGTTACCCAGAAAAGAGTATCGTTTACTGATATCTTGAACAGACCCATTTAAAATGGTTGCCAAAATAACAGATGTTGACTACATTGTAGATGTGAATGTTAAAAACAAACATTCCACATTAATATGTTACAAAAATTTTACAATCGGTCTGACTATCTGCAAAAGGTCTTTGAAGCTGTTGATGAGTCTAGTGATCGAAACGCTTCTCTATCAGTCATCCAAGAAGAACAGTCTTCCTTCCCTAACCTTTCTTCACCTCTTCATGTAGTTCTTCTTCATGCTTCAGGATCGCGGAAGAATGTCTCCATTTCTCCAGATCTTTCTTTGTTTCAACAGAATCAAATTCACTGTCTTTTGGAATCTTATCAAACAGTTCTGACAGACATTCTATGTCACACTTCTGTCATTTTTCATGACATCTAGCTTAAAGATCATACTCCTATTCATGTCAAACCATATCCTATTTCTATGTATTTCCAGGAGCAGGTGGAAAAATAGTTGGATAAGATGTTAAGTCTTAACATTATTTCTCCCTCCATTTGTGTGCATGATGCGTAAAACTCTTTTCTGTATCTAAAATTCTGAACTTGTCTATTCCTACTACCAAGAAACACGTTCGTAGTCTGCTTGGTCTAATAAACTTATATCATAGATTCATGCCAAACATTTCTACTGTCACCTCAGTTTTGTCCACGTTGTTAGGAAAAGGTTCTGCTAACAAAATCGTTTGATCTTCGGCCTGTGATAAAGCGCTTAATCAAATTAAACATTATTTTTCAACTGAGCCCATTTTGAAGCAACCTGATCCTCGTTTGGTCTTTGTCCTCAGAACCGACGTTTCCCTGAGCGGTATTGGTGCTTCACTTGTGAAACACTTCAATGGAGTCCTACATCCAGTATTGTATGTGTCACGTAAATTGACACCCACTGAATCATTGTTATCCCATTGTGGAACGAGAACTGTTGGCCATAATATGGTCAGTTTCCAAACTGCAACGTTACCTTCTAGGTGCTCGTTTCGTGATCGAAACAGACCAGAATGTCTTCAACGTGCCAACTTCAAGAATCCAAGAGCAGCCAGATACTCGATTAATCTTCAGGTTTACGACTATGAGATTAGGCCGATAAAAGGTCACAATGTCGTTGCAGACCCGCTTTCAAGATTACTACATTCAGATGATGATGCCAACCAGTCCTCTAACATTTTAGTGTGAGGAAAGAACTGTTTTCCAGAACTGAAGAGAGAGCCTAACTGAACAGTGTAACTTCGGCTATTTTTCACTCATCTATGCATTGATCCATGAACATAAACTTTGAGCATTGAACATTCATTATCTGAGATGCTGGGCTGAAATGAAAGCATCATTTGACATTTCACCTTTTGATCAATTGAAAACATTCGCTTGTTGGTGGCACGATGAAGGACATTGTCTTTCCTAGTTTGATCACATGACAACATGACATGTTGATTTTTATCCAAGTATTTAGAATATTGCACTTGACATTCGAGTCCACAGTCGCAATGAGAACCTTTGCACTCAAGATATACAGGTTGGATCGAACCTTACTAATGGACAGTGCTATTTATTTACCTCAGTGCAACAAACTTTCTCAAGGTTCGAGTAAAAACATTGCCAATGTTATTATTTACCTATTATGGCAAGAACACTTAACGTTTAATTAAGAGAAATCGTTTAACTTAGTGAGATAACATACAGACACTCACAGTATTTATGATACAGTACCTTCACTTCATTTACCATGATGTGTAGTGTTTTTCTCATGATCACTTAATTCGATCTTTTTTTCACTCACACATTCATGTCATCTATTACTTTTCATGATCGTATGGTTCATACACCACTTCCGTTATCATCATGATCATAGGTTCATTAGATACTATTAATTTTCTCTTGTACAACTTTTGACGACAGTTCTAATGATTTATTTGCATGCTTGACTGAGACATGACTCAGACTGCACGCGTTTTGACAAGGTGTTAGGTTGGTCGTCCCGCGTTTAGAAAAAACAAACTTTGTTTTTTTCTGGAGGGGCTGGGTGTGGCGAAATAGCTGTTACTCCCTATTTTCCAACTCGCCCCCTTCGGGTTTTTTTTTTCTTAGTTTTTTTCTAGAGTCACTGGCTCTCGGTATTTCGGTCTTTTCATGTGGTTCTACGGGGCAGTAAACCCCATTATTACTCGGTCAGACACCCACCCTGCAGAGTGGTTTTGTTCTTTGATTTCGTGTTCATTGGGCCAACAACAATTCACGTAAGGATGCGTAAGAGCACATGGTATCGGACCAGCGGGCGAGAATCTTCGCCGCTCGTAAACATGTATGAGCACGAGAGGTAATCCTTTTCTGCTTTCTTTTGAAAACACCGACTTCCTGTCCATGTGAGTACCCCTCTTGCATTTCAGTTGAGGTGGCTTGGTCTTTTGAGCGCAGTTCTTCCAGGAGACCTGTCTCAGTAGTCCTATTGAATACATCACGTTACGTAGAAACTTGGGTGGTCATTCGTGTCTGGGTCTTTGATAAATGGAGACGGTCATCGTTTTCATGTTTCCGTTAGCTCCTATTACGTTCTAGAGGCACGGGGTGCGCATGTGTCCTTGTTTTACGATTTCAGCGGAGACGGCCGTCAACCCGTTACGCAAAATCTTTTGGCAGTTGCGCCTGTTAGAGAAAGTTCTGGTCCAGTATTACATGTTTTTGTCTGTTGCTCTGTGCACGTGTTCATGACTGGGGGAACACCTGCGACCGAAGATGGTAGTATATAAGAGGTCCTTGTCTGTCTGTTAATTGCTTCCGTCTTGGAATTTTTGCCGGGGAAATAGCAACATTAGACAGTCTGCCCGCTTATGAGTAGTAGGATATTCTGACTTTTGTTTGGTAAGCGAATTTGTAAACGCTAATTTTATACGTAATTTTTGCTAAGGCTTTAAAATGGACAGAGCAGTTCTTAGTGAAGGATTTTTACTAGTGTGGTAATTAATGCAATAATTTAACGCGCCACCTAAGCTATAGCCAGTTGGTTTTGGGGAAGGTGCTACTATTTATATGATAAGGGCCTCGTAGTTATATTACATTATGCCTGACGTACGGCATAAACAGAGTCCCCTGATCTAGGGATAACTCAGTTAGGAAATTTTAACCTACAACCAGGTTAACCTGAATAAATATATTTTTGTTTACCGTAGTGGCGGACCTGTGTAATATAATTCTTTTTCACACCATGTAATT